>PVHP010020864.1:0-30073 GCA_004024765.1 Zapus hudsonius | reverse complement strand
CACATCTCTCTCGTTGTATCCTGAAAAACACAAACACATTAGGCTTATCCTGAGTTGGTTGAATGGCTGTGGCTATGGGTCCCTTGTTCATCCCATCCTTCTCTGCAGGGTTCCATATGGATCCTCCACAATATGACTGTGGTGGCTCATCTCTTGCCATGGTCTCATCTTTTGGCCTGCTGTCGGGTGGTAGGGTTATTTGGGCCACAGCTCACTCGCTATATCCTGAAAAATACAAATACAATCTCCATTGGAGAGTTAGAACAGTATAGGTTAACAAATATAGACCATTCTGGATTACCTAGTTTCTAAGAAATAAAATTTTTAATAAATAATAAAATAAAAAGAAGAAATATGAGTCTAAACTCCTTAACAAAGTTTTATTTATAACTTCCGTGTCTTGAAATAATTAATGGGGACTTCATTTAGCCCAACTAAAAATTCTTTCCCGTGTCTTCCACCCTGCTGGTGTGTAGGTGGAACCCTCATTCATGCACGAAGCCTGAATCCACACTTGTGTCTGAACATACACGTACTACACTGTGTCAAATATGAGAGGATTTTGCTGTCACTCATAAAATCAAAATGCATTGTATTCAAATGCTCAAAAGAACTTGATTTAAATACAGTTACGTGAAAATCAAAGAAAAGCTGGTATTATTGGAATATTATTGGAGAGAGAGAGAGAGAGAGAGAGAGAGAGAGAGAGAGAGAGAGAGAGAGAGAGACCCAACAGGCCAATTAAGCCCCAATGACATCATAGTTGGCCTTCCTGGGTGATGGATGGGAAGCTGTATGGAGTTATTGGACCAAGCTGGGTGGCCTTGGCACAGAAATTCATTTGGTACCACCCCTTGGTGTTGTTCCCCTCTGATGCCATTCCAGGGGTGTGACGGAAAAACACAGAAATTGGGGCATCTATTTATCTACTCAAGGCATTGACAGAATTAGGGAGGAGAGCAACCCTTGGTTTTGTCTCTACCTTGCTTTGGAGACGAACACTACTGCTATCGGTGTTCCTGTGACATTTTTAATCCTAGCGATCTGAAACACAATGTTCACTGCTGAACAACTCTCTGCAGCTACTAGCTTTTCTATCAAGCAAATATCCCAGCGCGAATCTGATAAAAACGCCTGGAACCAGTGAGCCATCTACTGGTTCTTTTATGCATTGCAGGTTAACTAGAAAAGACAGAACCATTTAGCAATCAATCCCCTTAGTTTAATTTATTGTAGATTGAGTCAGATAATGTTCTTAGAGAATGTTAACTTTTTCTAATGATCTTTCACTTCATATTAAATGAAAACCATTTTATGCATGACCTTCAAGCCTCATCTTTATTAAACTATCTAGTTTGGTATATATATTTTTTAAATATGATAGTCATATGGTTTTTAATAATCTAGAGTCCACATCTCATCTCTACAAATTCCATCATGTCAAACCCATCTGAAAATCTAGATAATTGTTCTGCCTTGAGGTTAATTCTATTTTCCTCCCACCCACTTTTCTTGGTCTTATTTTTGTCTTTTGAGGCGTCACGTCTCACTGTGTAGCTAAGGATGGCCACCAAATTCAAGGTCCTTCTCTCTCAACCTTCGAAGTCCTGGGATGGCAGGCATGCATCACCATGTCTTGCTTGCTTTCTTTAAATTATTGGTAAAATTTTTTGATGGTTCATAGCACAGGCAAAGAGGCATCAACCAACTTCAAAGTCAAACAAGCCCTTAGGTACACCAGAATACAGAGGTTGCATGAGGCCACCTCTTCATTCAACATAAATAAAACACATCGTTCAAGGTCAATGCCATCCAAGTTGGAACAAGTAGGTATCCCATGCTTCCTGGAAAGATACACCTCAATGACACAACATCCCTTCTATGGCTTTCCTGCCAAAAAGAAAAGATGTTAACGAAGTCAAAATTAAGAAATTTAAGGAAGCTAAGGAACTGTTCCAAGGTCGAGACATCTAAAAAGATAAGACAAAACTAAGAAAGTCAAGTGTGACTGGGTACAGGGCTGGGGGGGGTGTCACATGATGGAAGTTGTACAGATGAGATGTGGACTCTTGATTAATAATAGTATTGTGTCAAAGTTAATGTGATAGTGATAGTGTGTTTATGTAATAAAATGTCCTAGGCTTCGGGAAGGAGCTTGGGAAAATCTGTGGACACTGAAGCAGTATGTGGATAAATAATCAGATAAATATGATGTACAGGGTACAAGAAAAATCTGACAAGGGCTCATGGGACCACATGGATCCAGTCCCTAGCCTTTATCCAGGGCTGCCTGGTGGGGAGGCTCAGATCATTCATGTCTAAACTTTTGTGTCTGTAGATGAGGAAGCACATTTCCTGAAGTTCCTTCTTTAACCCCCTTGGGTATGCTCTCAATATTAAATTAGCAATCCAAAAGTTAATTAAGAATTGGTTAGACCCTGCTGGGTACAAATAGGGAGAGAAGAGTTCTCTACTGGTGAAGGTATAATCATCCAGGAGGAGAGAAAGTGTCTCCATGTCATCACAAAGTGAAATCTGGTGGCCAGTCGATGAGTGTGTGTGTATCTTATTTACCTGCAAGGGATCTTGGCTTTAAGCACATGCCTTTCCATGTTGTCTTGTTAGATTTTTACATTGACTGTAAAGCACATGGAGATGTGGCACTATAATATTTTATTGCTGATATAAAAAGGGCTTATATATGAATAATAGCATCTCAAGTTTGCTTTGTAGAAGTTAGCCATGGACAGAGCTGGGATGAATTAACAGGCCGACTGTCTCATGGAGGTTTACTGCTTCTTGCTTTGAACCAAGATGCTTACTCCACAGAGGCCCCTGTGCTGCAGGAAGAGACTTGCCTTTGGGATTTTACAGGCTTGCAATAGCATCTCATCTACCCAACTTCCTCAGTGCAGTGGCTTCAGCTGGAGGTACTTTTCCTCTCTAATCCTTGGTAACTCATGATCTTATGTTTTCAACTATGTATGTGTGTGCCCACAAATAGTATTGTTTGGTATATTTATTATGATCTCACCTCATTGAAGCGACATGGAGATATGCAAAATTGTCATATCTTAAGTATACAGCTGCACACATTTCCACAAAGAGAAAGCACGCATGGGCCAGCACCAACATGTGACAGTGACCATGACCATCACTCACAACCTCTGCCTGCGTTGCTAGTTGTAGATATGGAACCTATTTTACATCTTGTCCCTCGTGGTAGCTTGAATGGGTCCTCCATAGACTCAGGTGTTAAAATTAAACTTGTAACTTGGATCTCAGCCACCTGGCTAAAAGAGGGGGTGGGGGCGGATCCTAGAGCCCAGCCCTAAGGTGTGTTTGGGGGCAGATCTGAATTCCCAAAGATATGGAGAGTAGAGTGAGCTCTGGGGGTGGGGGTCCCTGTTGCTAGCTGCTTTTTGGTGTTTGCTGGCTGGTGGTGAGTGATTTTTCTCTGTGCTTGGATCTGTGAATGGGAGCCAGTTTCTTTCATCATTGATGGAACATTCTGTGGATCTGTAAACTGAAATAAATCTCGTTCCTCCCCAAAACTGTGTCTGGTTTGGATGTCCATCCCAGCATTCTGGAACTGTCTGCTACATCCCTTTTGAACAGTATTTTCGAATTTCAAACTGCTATGCTAAGTTTAGCTCAGACTAAGAATTACATTTTCTATATTTTTTAAAGCTTGTTAATTTTTTAATGAGGTTGTAACTTTATTCCCGAAGGAATTACAAAAATTTTTTGTGTGTGTGTGGCACCTGGGGACCTGAACTCAGGGACTCATGCTGACACAACTTTATTCACGCATCTCCCAGACCTGTTTTATTTTGTAATTTTTATCAGAATATGTTAATTATACAAAGCAAGGCATTTCATTATGATAATTCAATATTCATATATATATATATTGTATATTGATCATATCCACCCATTCATTACTCTTTATTGTCCCCTGTCCCCCTGTGGCGGTTTGAATCAGATGTCCCCCATAAACGCATGTGTTCTGAATGGTTGGTCCTGAGGTGATAACAATTTGGGACTTGCTGAAGGATGTTATTGGGGGTGGGTTTATGGGTTTTATAGCCAATTCCCCCTTACCAGAATGTGGCTCACTCTCTTTCTGCTGTTTTTCACCTGCTGTGGCCGAGGTAATGTCCAGCCTCTGCTCGTTCCATTCCCCTCTGCCATTAGGGAGCTTCCCCTTGAGGCTGTAAGCCAAAATAAATCAATAAATATAAACTCTCCTCCTCCCATCAGCTGCTTTTGGTTGGTGACTTTATCCCAGCAACAAGAAGGTAACTACAATCTCCTTCCTTTTTCATACTTTTCTATGTCCCCAGTATTTCTCCTTTAGTTTTATATCATTTCTGGGTTATTTTAGTTTATGTCATTTCCAGGTTATTTTCTTAGCTTTGTGTCCAACACAGTAAATCATTCCCCCAAACTCAGAAATGACTTGCTCTGTGATTGCTTCCATCTGCACAGTTCTGCGTCCCCATCTTCTGAACACGTGGAGAAGAATGTTCTATCATGTTCACTTACATGGGTACACTCTATGAGGCCATTGCATATGCTGTGACCACTTCTGGGAGCTTCCATCTTCTGTCTCTTCATTAGTCATGTTCCTCATTAAAGCTAAGTCCTGTCCGTCTTCCCTTCTCAAGTCAAGCTTTCCAGTGGGAAGGGCTGAAACGTGTGAACACTCTTCTTTACTCTGCTAAGGATTGAGTTTCCTGTGGTCCTATTTTCAGAGGACTCTTTTTTTTTTTCAACTATTTCAACAAAACTTAAATCTGTCAGCATTTGGCCATAACACCTGCCAGTGGATGGCATTTTAACTTTCAAATGTAGATGGGATATTCAACTGTAAAGTTCAATAAATAAACTTCATGCCACCTCTCTAACTGGATCTGTGTAACTGTGTCACAGTTTGTGTGTGAGAGAGAGAATGCATGGTGTGTGTGTTATGTGTGTGTGTGTGTGGTGATAGGTTGTTTCTACACATACTGAAGTAATTTCTGATTCTTTATGGTCTGATAAATGAGAAATTGAAAACTAAGGATTCAGCATCTCGTACTTTATTACATGGTGCTGAAATCAGAAGACTCAGTGGGTATGAGGAGACTTCGCTGAAGGTAGCATAGATCTTTCCTGGCTTTCTGTATGAATCTTCAATCATAACACACATGGCCCACTCCTAACTCTCAATGACTAACCGCCATTCTTCAGGAATCAAGAGCCTTTGAAAAAGAGGTTGGGCAAAGGGAGCCTGGAACTTCACTCTGAACCAGTCTACTCAAGCTCCTATAGAAGTTACTTTCTCGCCACTGGGGCTAAACACCAAGCTAGAAGAAGCTAACGGAAGAAAAGGGTTTACTCCTAGCTTCCAGTCTCCAGGGGAAGTGATTGGGAAAGCATGGTAGGAGCCGACATGGCAGCTTCTCATCCATCATTTGGGCAGAAGTAGTTAAGAGTGAGCTGAGTTTAGTAAGTGAGCTTGGGCCATACAGCTCAAGCTGCCTTCCTAAAAGTGCCACCAACCGGGAAGTAAGTTTCAAATACAAGATCTTTGGAAGACTTTTCCATTCAAACAGTACATTGCCATAATAAGCACCATACACTTGTGGCTTTAGCAACAGAAATGAGTTTGTGCAATTCTGTAGGCTGGAAGTCCAGGACCAGGGTGCTGGTTCTCTCCTTGGTTTTCCTGATGTGCCTCTATTTATTCTTTCTCTGTATATATGCAAAGGGAGAAGGAGAGACGGGTGTCTAGGGTCTCTTCCTCTCTTTATAAGAACCCAAGTCCTAGGGCATTAACACCAACCCTTAGAATTCACTTACCCAAGTTCTCAATAAAAATTAAAATAAAAGTAAAGGCTAAGTTTACTCAGAATTAAATATTTACATCATTTCATTGTCTTCCTCATGTTAGATTCACCTGATTAAGGGAGAAAAATACAATACCATGGAGAAACCACCTTAAACGAGAGATGGAAACTCACCATAATCCCAGCACTCAGGAACTCAAGGTGAAGGCCAGCCTGAAATATATAGCATGATCCTGTTTCTCAAAAAAAAGAAAGAAAGAAGAAAATAAAAGAAAACCACCATCATGCCACTGCTAATATGATGCACTGGAATCTCTTTGTCAAGAATATGCTTCATTGGAAACTCATCATGAGGATGCCTCAGACAAGCTCAAGCTGAGTAAGTTCTATGAAAAATCTGAACTGGATTTTCCAAAACACAAAATCACAATTGAGAAAGTCCAAGACTAAGAAAGCATTCTTGGCTTTGTAGTCTTAAAAGCCAAGGACCATGGACAACTGAATGCACCCTGTGATCTAGAACTAAACAGCTTCTGGACTAGTCAAAACACAGACACACAACCACATACATACCCATGCTCATCCACACACACGTCTTCACACACACATAAAGGATATTAAGGCAGATGATGGAATTTGAATATCGACTGCCACTTAGATAATCTGGCTATAACCCCCATAAGCCCGCCCCCAACAACACAGCGCCAATAAGGTTCCAATTCCAAAACTACCATCAGCTGGGGATCAAGAATTCAGAACACATTAAGTTATGGGGGGACACCTAAATCAAACCACTATAGCAACTATTCTATATGTTTAAAATTTCCATCTTCAGGAAAATATAAGTGTTCTGTTAGAATAAAACACTAAAAGTTCCTAACTTGTGTGATGGTTATAGTCCATCACAGAATTAAGAAATATGTGCTGTCTATCTAAAATCAAGCACGGGAGTTGGGAAGATGGTTCAGTATTTAAGAACGATTAAAGACTATTCTCTTCCTAAAATGAGATTTTTGTTGTTGTTGTTGTTGTTGTTGTTGAGCTGTTTAGTAAAACTCTGAGGTTAAACCTTGATGTCCATAGTATTCTGACCACACAAAGCCATGCTTCTTCCTCTAAGACACTGTAGTAATGATCCTATCATTCCCCTAAGATATGCATGTCATAGCCAGGGCAATGTGCTTGCTTCCCTGCTGTGTCTATAATGTCCAGAACAAAACCTGGAGCCCAAGAGTAGAACGAATGACTTGGGAATGAAACTTAAATGAAAGCTTGTCAAAGTGCATTCCTAACTTGAACGAGGTGATCTGCTAACAACTTTAAGGACATCCATTAAAATTTTTGTCTAGCTAAACTGTCAAGGCCAACAAGAGTTGTAACTACGAGTTATCTTTATAGCTTATTTATAAAATTAGTCAAAATATGGATTGGCCCGTGTCTTCTTGCACACAAGGTAGATCTGTGTGGTACTTATCCTTGGCTCTTCCATTAGAGCTAGACAAAGTTCTCATCCAGCCCCTCATTAGCTGCTATGTTGGATAAACTGACTCACCTTTAGCTATGTAATGAAGTCAGCAAGGATTATTCTAGAATACTGCTCTAAAGATCTCTGAATTACTTCTGAAGCACATGGAAGAACCAGAGAGAATGTAAGAACTCAAAAGCTACTAGGTGTTTTATTTATGAATTATATAATAGCAGAATTCTAACCGTGACCATAATGCCCTAGAGACGAGCCATAATGAGTAGTCCAAATGATATCATAATCAGGTCTTGGGCTGAGTGTTGAATTGCAAGACTTGATAGGATCTGCAATGGTGGTGCCTACCACAGCCAGCTCACAGGTAGTCTGTACCTCGCAGTATGCAGGGGCTGCGGCTCTCATCACACCTTTGCCAATTCTACCACATTCTTAGAATTTACTTATTAAAACATTATATTCATGAATGACCTCAGTAGTAGAGCAAAAGTTTGTCATTGGCTTTCCCTCCTTCCTGTCATCTGCCCTGAGTATCCAACAAACTAACAAGAAACAGATTGTCCAAAGTACAAATTGTGGGATAATGGACTCATAAGGTTTGTATCAATGATCTTCAAATGAGGATGGGAACTCCTACCCCTGTGGGAATGTGAGGACTTCACTCATTGAGGACCAAGCACGTGAAATTAATTACTCAGGCAAGGGAAATGAGAAAGACATCGTCCAGGGACTGGAGAGATGATGGCTCAGTGGTTAAGGCACTTGCTTGCAAAGCATAACGGCCTGGGTTTGAGTCCCCAGTATACACATAGAGCCAGACGCACAAAATAGCCCGTGCATCTGGAGTTCCTTTGCAGTGGCTGGAGGCCCTGGCACATCCGTCCTCTCTCTCTCCAACTAGAGAAATGATCCCTGAAAATATAGTCTTATTCACCTCTCTCTGCTTGCAAATAAATAAAAAATAAGAAAGAAAGAACCCATCCTCTGTCTCTTACTCTCCTGACAGCAGTGCCTAAGATAGTTCAACATTGTCATTTCAGTAACCCATGTCCCAATTGCTCCCCTAAGTTCGTTAGATGCACTGTTCCAGGCTGGCCATCCAGGCCATTGAAAAGGGGGACCTCCCTCAAGAGCTAATCCAGCCACAATAAACCTTAAAGGAGATTCTTTTCTCCCTGAATTATCTTAGGAGTTAAGCATATTATTGGAAACTCACTTTTGGAGCCTTCAAGAGATCTGCTGAATCATACAGTTCTAATCAGCAAACCATCTATGTCCCAATCACACTTCCATTCAGGACAAGGGAGGTCTAGAAGCTGATTGTGGGCACATCATTGAACGTGTGATTTCAGAAGCTTGGATTAATTAGACATGGAACAAAATCAACTCCAGCCCATTGAGAGGAAGATCTGATTTGATTTTATTTGGTTTCCCTCAGTGCTTGGCCCTCAACAAATTTCATAACTGAATGAATTAATATATTGCCAACAGAGCAGTGGAGCGGTGTGTCAAAGCTCCAATCATACAACACAATTCTATAGCCAGCAACCGGGGCAGGGGGATTTTTATATTCTCTGGGTCAGTTTCATTTAACTTAAAACAAGACCCCCATACACACAACATTTACATTGATGCTTAGTGTACCCCCATTCATGTTCATTTCAGGTCAGATGTATTATGTCTGCTAAACGGGATTATTGACCATGCATGTCTTTCACTCCCAACCAGAGGGTTTCTGGGAGAGGAGCAAGTTCCTCATTTCTTGAAAAAGCAACATCACCTTTGAGTGGTCGCTGCTGAGCAATTGATTGGGAGTCCCTTCCAGTAGAGAACATCAGGCCCAAGCAATGACTCAAGCAAGACCTGAGAGGGGACAGTGAGGAGTGGACGTAAAGGAGCAGTTTCCCAAGACCTGTGACAAAGCATCGAGCTGGATTCTTTGGGGGTTGTGGCATGGTGTGCTTTCCTCAGTGAGGCACAGCAGCGCAGGAATGGAAAGGACCTAGGTTTCAGACTGGATGCCACACCCGGCTGAGCAGAGAGCTAGTGGAGTGCTGGGATCCTGGGGAAACCTGCCTGGGTTTAGGACTTTCGTTCAGCCACTTAAACTGTCTGGTGAACTGGGCTGTATTTGCCAATCTTTCTGACTCGGTTTCCTGATCTATCACCTGGGGATCAGAAGCATAACTGTGCCCAGTTATACGTATGCAGCACCTTATATGTAGCATGTGCCCAGTGGGCTTGCCCCTCACTTTAACCCCTTGGAGGAGTCACTGAACCTCCTGGTGCTCACTTGGGTCCTCGAGTCCTCCTTCACCTCACCTGCACAGTGGCTCTAAAGAAAGGGCATTGTTACTCATGGTAGCAGTGGTAACAGTGTTGGCATTATTGCTGCTTCGTTTCAGATGAAGGTTATGCTTTGGATCTGAAATGTCTCCCAAAGGCTCATATGCTAGAGGTCTGGTCCTCAGCCTGTGAGGCTGTTGGGAGATTTTGAAACTCTGGAGGTGGGGCCTGGTGAGAGGAAGTTAGGACATTGGGAGTATGTGCTCTAAATCTCTCTCTCTCTCTCTCCCTCTCCTCTCCCTTTCCATCACCATGATGGTGTAAACAGGCTTTTTCCACCATAATGCTTTGCCTCACCAGTTCCAAACAAGTGGCCATGGACTCAATACAGTCTCTGAGAACCAAAATGTTACCTTCCCTCCTTTTTGGTTTACTTTGATTTGGTGTGGGTTTATTTTGTTGTCTTTTTAAGACAGGGTCTCTCTTTGCAGCCCAGGCTGGCCTCAAATGCATGCATGATTCTCCTGCCTCCATTTTCTGAGGAGTGCGATTTCCTTCTTTTAATTTGCCTGTGTCAGCTTGTCATAGCTCAGAAAGGCCGACTGACATGCTGATTAGAGTGAGTCCAAGCACCAGAAAGCCTGTGGGGAAGACAGCTGGTGCAGCCAGACCCAGACCAGCTCTGAACATCAGATGTACATCTCATTAGCTCACAGTTTTCTCCAAGCAAGTGAGCATGTCCTCTGGATCCCTTCACTCGCATTTTTTTTTCCCTTCTGCCCTTTAGAGGCCATTAATCTCCCATTCTCAGATTCTTAAAAAGCACACTGCCATGCCAATACCTGCCCTCATTCCTCTGCTGAAGTGATCTCAGTTTCCTCTAAAATATGAGCTTTTCCCTCACTCGGATTTACTATGCACAGATGCAGAAAGAGAATTACTCAAGTTTTGCAATAAAAATAAGCTTGGCTCTGCAAGCACCTGCTTTCGGCTATTTAATAATGCCAAGCTCCCATCTTCGATGTGCTTCTGTTTACTCTTCCACAAATTATTTTTGTTCTCAGTTGACAAAGATAAATGGTGGGATTAATATATATTGAAGCAGTCCCTCTGAACAGTGTGCCAGCCTGAGGAAGGGTGGGTATTATTTCCCCCAGGTAAGTCAGCTCAGCCAACTGGATTAAGAGTAATTTGCTGTGGGGCTTTAGACGATCACGAGCCATTAGCTATACACCATTTATGAAAATTGCTTTTTCTTAAATAAAAATTAGAATGACTTTCATTACCTTGTCAGGACAGAGCCAAGCCAACTGCATTTCCCCCCAAGGGAAAACAAAATATCAATGGCAAGGCTTAGAGGTGTTTTTTTTTTTTTTTAATTTAACCTCAAAGCTATCTCCAAACTGTTGAAAGTAACAGGGGAGGGAAAAGTGTGCAGCAAAGAACTTTATCCTTTAAGATTCGGGGATGCGGTTGTTCAGAGAGCTGAAAACCACCACAGGAAATGGGCGAAGGAAGAGTGAGCAAAGTGAATTCTGCACAGCATTTCAGGATGAAAATTATGCAAATCTATTTAATGTAAGTAGAGATTCAGCAAGCTGTGGTTTGAGTGAAGACTTTCATTACCGTGGGTTTTTTTTTTTTTGGCTTTTATTTCAAGCATCTTTTTGAATAATAAAAATAATACTTTCAACCAAGCAATTCACAATTGACCTAAGCATTCCCAAGCCCTGGGTTTCACAGGATGGGCAAAATGTGCAATACACACTTAGCTTCATTCCTGGATTGTCCTGGGATAGAACACTTTCCCTTTGTGCTTTAAATAATTGTTAAGGTTACTTAACATTTGAATATCCTTTGGAAGTGCATAAAGTAGTAATAAAAGATAATCAAAAATCCTCTCCATTCATGACCGTATTTGGATTTATTTTGCTTTTCCTATTTTAATTTGGGAAAAAAATCATCTTTCCTGCTTTTGTATGTAAGTCTGAGACTTTTAATATTATATTTCCAAGCTACATGCTGTAGTTAGAGTTACTACCAAGCGAGTATCTTCAGAATGAAACAAAAGGAACACACAGGGGCTGGTTTAGGGAGCTCAAGAGCACACCAGGCCCTGGGCTCAGCCAGCACCTTGAAGGACAGACTGCAGGGGCCTGCTGTGCTCCATGTCTGCTGAAGAGGACCTCAGTGTTGCCAGAATCAGAGCAGCTGCAGATTTGTTACGTGATTGCGTCACAGGTGGCTGTAAGTTCATGGATCTCCATCAACTGCCGTGTGGATCCTGGGGATGATTCAAAAAAGAAGACAGGCCTGTGTGCTTACAGCCATCGGGGGAGGTTAGGAAAACACAGATCTGCTTTGAGTTAACCAACTTGGAACTGGACTTGTCTTGATACTAGGAGGGGCTTTATGTCATCTGCGTTTAAAAATGGAGATATTAATGCTTTCCCTATCCTGGTTTTTGAGAGGACGGGGGTGGATCAGGCCTCATTAGACTGGTTCCCTTCAGAGATCCAATGGTTAGTAAAGGCATTCTTAAGAATAGTGACAGAGGGGCTGGAGAGATGGCTTAGCAGTTAAGGCGCTTGCCTGCAAAGCAGAAGAACCTGAGTTTGATTCCCCAGTACCCACATAAAGCCAGATGCACGAGGTGGCGCATGTGTCTGGAGTTTGTTTGCAGTGGTGCACATTCTTTTTCTCTGTCTGCCTCTCTCTCTCTCTCTCTCTCTCTCTCTCTCTCTCTCTCTCAAATAAATAAAATGTTTAAAAAAAAGAATAGTTGGGGGAAAGCACCCTGTAGGGGTGGAGAAAGCACTACCCTAAAGCCATGGGCTGTAGCTGATCAATCCCAGTGTCAGAAGTGGGTTGCCGCCCACAGTGAGCTGTTGCTCAGGAAGACCCATGACGCCCCCTAAATAGTGCAGGCCATTGCCAAGGCACTTGGTTAGCCACCAGAACTAAATAGTAAGACCCTATTGCTAAAGACTCTATAAGCTACGGACCTGGAGCACCGAGAGATCGTTCTGGAACTGAGATGGCTATTTATCACAGTACTAGAAAATGCTATGGGAGCTGCTGGGGGATAAAGCTCACTTACAGCTTGAACAGCAGTAGATCCTACAATCTACAAAACCAACCAGCCAGGCAAGATGTCCCCACATGTGCAATAGTGGTAATACATCATTTACTGCTCCATTGGATAGCCTGCTAAGTGGGAGAGAATTCATGCCTGGTACTGAGAACCAAGTAAAAGCCTATGGCTTAAAACAGCATAGACCCTAGAGGGAAGATTCCAGTGTTCTTTGGCTAAAATGAGAGGCCATGCCTGCCAGAATGTCTAAATGTCTATGTCTCTCCCCTTTGTTCCATACTGCTCTCACTCTTGGCTAGAAAATCAGTTTTTTATTGATATCATGGAATACCAGAGAGACCCAAGACAGCAGAATAGCAAGAAAAGAACGTTGAGTGGTGTGTTGGTAAGGCTTTCAGTGCTCTAAGATTAGTCAGTGCAATGACCACCTTTAACAAGGAAAGGTGATCTGGGCTCAGAGTTTCAGCCCGAAGTCACACGGATGGGTTGCCTCTGGCTCACTAGCAAGGCAGAACTTTACTATGGGGACCACATGGGGGAGCGAGACTCTCACCTCCTGGAGGCAAGGAATCAGAGAGAGTGGGAGAGAGAAAGTGAGAGGGAAGAAGGAAGAGAGAGAGGGGAGCACAGGCATGAGATCAGGGTACAATTTCTCTACACCCCCATGGCCTGATTTCATCTGCTATTTCTAAAAGGTTCCACCACTTCTTAATAGCACCATATGGTCTTCAACCATGCCAAGCTCTGAAGCTCTGAGATTCTTGGGATTTGTGGTCACCTAGCACTGAACTATATTTTCCACTCACTAGAGGGCTCCTGCTAACTCCCCTGCCAGTTTGTAGTGCCTGCTGACCAGGTAATAATCTCATCCTTCTAAAATGTACAATAATGTCTCTACCTATTGTATGGTGATAATAGGCATATGCAAGTTTATTCATGGCACTTACCTTTGATAAGTAAGCTCAGATATTGGCATCCAGTGTTGTATGGCTTAACCTCTAACCCTTCTGCTGATAACTCTCTCCTGCAAGGGAGAGTCACGGTTTGAAGGAGGTTGCTTCATTTCCCTAGGGTTAGAACAACCTCAGCAGATCAAGACTGAGCCTATTGGTCTGCCTCTCCTGACAGCAAGAGACATCCACCCAGAAAAGTCAATATGATAGAGCAAAAGTGAAGGATGGGGAAGAGAGAGGCATTCTTGAGCTTCTAGATCCTTCTGTGCCTGGCTGGATTCCTCAAATTGTCTTTTCTGTTTACACAAGTTTAAAATGGGTTTAATTTGCCAATCACCTATTAAACCCCTGCTTAGTATCATCCAGTTTTAGGTGTATTGGTACTAGAGTTGTCTTATTCACATTTGTTAAGGGTATCTACCTTTGATTACCCACAAACAAATGAATGTGTTCTGAATGATCGGTCCTCAGCTGTTTGTAAAACCCTCAGTTTGGGTTTTACAACCTCGCTAGAGCTGTGTTGTTGGGGTCAGGCTTATGGGGGTTATAAGCCAGCTTCCCCTTGCCAGTGTTTGGCACACCTTCCTGCCACTGTTTGCAGCACTGTGGTGGAGGTGATGACCACCCCTCTGCTCATACCATCATTTTCCCTGCCAGGATGGAGTCTCCCCTTGAGTCCCTAAGCCAAATAAACCCATTCCTCCACAAGCCGCTTTTGCTTGGGTTCTTTCTGTGCAGCAACTAGAATGCTGACTGCAACACCTGTAATCTTTTTTTAAAAATATTTTATTTATTCATTTTCAAGGAGAAAGAGAGAAAGAGAGGGGGGAGCACCAGGGCCACCACCTTGTGGGTCTGGCATATGTGGGTCCTGGGGAATTGAACCCGGGACCTTAGGCACTGGAGGCAAGTGCCTTAACCTGCTGAGCCATCTCTCCAGCCCACAACACACCTGTAATCTTAATACTCTGGAGACCGAAGCAAAACGATCACGGGTTCAGCACCAGCCTGGAATACATGCAGCCCACCCCATTCCCAACCAACACAATGTTGTTAAGGAGCTCTCAAACTTTATCTAATAAGTCCATGGGCAGCACATAAGGAACAGAGGAAACCTTAGGACTACTTACAATAAATACGGTATTGCTAGGTCATGTGATAGAGAATGTGACAGGGAGGAGTAGCCAAATTTATAGCAACCAACCAAGCTGGACGTGTGGACCGTCTGGGACAGGACATGCTAAAAGGATAGAAGAGAAGGCTTGTGTTATGCTTTGGATCTGAAATGTCTCCCACAGCGTCATGTGTTTGAAACTTTATCCACTGTGCTGGGGATGCTTTTTTGAGAGGCTATGGAAACTTTAGGAGGTGGGCGTGGTAGTTTGAATCAAATGTTCCCCTTAAACTCATGTGTTTTGAATGCTTGGTTCTCAGCTGACGGCAATTTGTGAGACGAGCCTTGCTGGAGGAGGTGTGTTGTTGGAGGCAGGCTTAGGGGTGTTATAGTCAGCTCCCTCTTGCCAGAGCTCAGCTCACTCTCTTGCTGCTGTTTTCCACCTGCTGTGGCAGAGATGATGTCCAGCCTCTGCTCCACGAAGCTTCCCTTTGAGACTGTAAGCCAAAATAAACTCCTCAGCTACTTTTGCTCAGTGCTATGTCCTAGCAATGAGAAATGACCTGTAACAGAGGGCCCTAGTGATAAATGGTCTCCAATCCTGTCTCCACTTGTGAGTATCCAGTTATTTAGTCTCTGAGTCTCTGATTGTCTGAAGATGTGAGGCTCCTCCTCAGAGGCATGGAAATTTGCATTAAACTGTCACCTCACATCAGCTTTTGGCCTGTCCAGCCTAACCCACTTTCGTCTGCTTTTCTCCACGATGAGGATTTGGGTGCATAATCTAGTCACCATCCCTCTCAGCTGGGCCTTTCTGATGAGTTGAGAATTACACTTTTAATGGCTGCGAAGTTCACCAGTGTGGTCATCGTACTTTCCTAAATCGCAGTGCTGCTTTGGGTCCTTACTTCAGACTCTGAGATATCCTCGTTTTCCTGACTCATGCATCTGGGAAACAGGCTCATGCATGAGGCTGGAGAAGACACACTAAGGCCCTAGGCTTCTTCCAGCATCAGATCCCACAAGCCCACAGCTTAGAAAGCAGTCATCCTCTGGGTAATTCAATTCATCTTGCAGTTTGCTGCAAACCCCTCCTCCAGGAAACTTTTTCTGACCCCCATCCTAACTCTGGTCTCCTGGCTACCTCTCTTGGCAACACTTAGCAGAGTCATAATAAATCATGATAACGTAAGTTTGGAAGCAATGTGAGAGAGGGGGTCTTACCAATAGATTCTTCTACATTGTAGATCTCTAATAAGTACTTAATAAACTAACAGTGAATGCATGAGTTAAGGAGCATATATAGAAACATGAGTGTTATGTGTACATATCTGACCCTAAACACTGGAATGAATGTCTATTTTCATCTCTCCACATATGCCACAGTATGGAGGCCATGCTCTCTCTTTAATCATACAACAAAAAACACACTTGGTTGGGGAATGTGGAACACATACAACCATCTGGCTTAGGCTCTGCCAATGGAACTCAAAGAACAGTTTCCCATACCAATGCACACTGGGAAGTTTGTGCAACTTGCCCTTTGCTGGGGGTCCTCTCCAGTAAAATATGTGAAATAAGTGTATGCATTGAGGAGACAGTATGTGTGGGGTGTGTTGTGGTGAGAGGTGTGGGGCAGGGAAACCAAGCTTGTCTAAGGCTCTTAACAATCATCCTGTCTATTCCCAAGAGGCCAATCTGAAGACAATCAGATTAAGGTCTCCACAGAGTGCATTACAGATTTCCTTTAGGAAAGAGGCACATATTATTGGCAAATAATTTAGAAGATTGCCATCACTGTTTATCACACTCTTGTGGGTAATTACACATCAAAGAAATTTTAATTTTTTTTCAATATATGATTTTTTTTATAATAGGACTATATTGCCTTGGTGAGTAAGCTAAAAGTACAAATTATTCCAATTCAAAGATAACTCTGTTCTACCCAGTCCTATCTCTCAGCTACTTCCTCTCGCCTGTGACTCAAACCCCTCCCTTTTTAATGACCCCTCACCCCTGGGCTGATGGAGGATGAAGGCTGGCTGGCCAATGATCATGGTTATGCTAAAGGTATCCTTTAGCCAGATTCCTTTAGGTAGTGCTTCCCATTCTATTTCTAGACTTTTTGGTTCATGGTCTGTATGGAATTATATCTGGTATTAGGTGATATTAGATTATAAATTTGCCATCCATTGCCTTTGGGATTCTATTACAGTATTGAATTTCAGACAAGTCGTCAATGCTTTACAACCTCATAAGCTTTTGGTCCAATTGGTCCAATTCTACTGGGTTCTCTGGCAGCAGGAACTGACAGCATTGAAGTCGGTGTGCCTGGGGAGGTAGAAGGGTCATTCAACTGTGGGATGTCTTGCTTTCCATTCCTGCCTCCATGGTTGTGACCCTGTGACCTTCCTCCCACTCTTCATAGGAAACACAAAGGTTTCAGTCCACAGTCGATCATGGTAATCACCTGGGCATGACTTGTACCACATATTCAAAGACCAGTCCAGCTTCATGGAGCCTGCTGCCCCAGATGTGATTTAAAGGCAGCTGGACCCAAAGCTTAAATGAAATTTAAAAATTAGGAGCATCAGCATGAACTTGGTGGAAATGGTTGACTTCCATGAGGATGGAAGATGTAGGCAAGACTTCAATAAGTAGAAACAGAGACCATGGGCAGTGTGCAGTGATGGGATGTCTGAGGCCGGATGACCAGTGAGTTCCTCACTTTCCTGGAATAGAGCACATTCAGACAGTCAGTAGCTAGCAGGAAGGCTAAACAGATTGAGCAGTTCAGCTTGGTGGATTTAATGACTCTTGGAAAGTAGGGGTGTCTTACCTCATGTAGCTCTACCCTAGACTGCTCTCTGTCATCTCATTCAATCTCCTCCACAAAAAAAAAAAAAAAACCACCTTACTTTTTGCAGGAAGAGTCATGAGGGCAAGCTAATCTATTTTTTTTAGTCTATAGGCTGTAATGAATTGGGGTTTACTAAGTATGGCTGAGGGCCAGTTGGACTGGACTGGATTTAAGGTCACATTCAGTGAGCAGCTTGAGAAACTCAAAAAGAGCCTGGGTGTCAGAGGCACCTTTGTGCAGGAGGTTGACTTCCCCAACTGAGCCTTGGCAATTTCATAAACTGAATAGGCAGAAGTGATCGCCATTTGTTTACTTGACGACCATGTTGGCTAGGAGGGTGAGAAGAACTGTATTCACCTGGGATTCCCTACATCCAGAACAACACAGGGCTCCTGGCCACACTCCACACATGCTGGCTGCTCTGAGCTCCTGTGTAGAAATATCTACTAAGGGGAAAATCAACGTTTATGAAGGATTATGGAACGGTTCTGTCCCTCAACCAAGGAGCTCATTCCAGGGAAGACACTTTGTCAAAAGTCTCCACACTATTCACATTGGGTGCATTTTGTTGTGTGTGAATTATGCCTTAATGTAGCTAAAAGTGAATATATTTACCTTTTTTCCCCTTAGGTACTTCTAGGGACAATGTGGGAGTCAGCTCTCACTAACCTAGAGAAATCTTAACTATTAGGTAAAGTGGTAAAAGAGGGAGGATTTCTCTGGATGATTGAACTTTGAAAGTTAAGAGGCATTGGTAAAATGTAAACTTAAATATTCTAAAGTTCTGAATCTGGTAAAGGGAGCAGGAGCTGGTGTGACCTTAGTGTGCAGAAAGGACCAAATCAGAGTCAGGTGATCTGTAGAACCACCATGGAGCCCAGGGAGAGCTTGGGTCCACAGTGTGGGAAGAAGAGGTACCAGCTGAGAAGAAGAAACAGCTCAGAAGGGAGGAGAGGGGTCAAAAGAAGGAAATGAAGAGGGGATTATGATCAAATTACATTAGGTAGATATATGAAAATTGTCGATATATAAAAACTGATAAAAGACAAACTCAACTTGATGCTGCAGGTCAGATATCTTCAATGTTTTCAAAAGTTGATCAATATTTTGATTTTTGAATTATAAATGTTGAGAACACCACTTCAGATGATTACATAGTACAAAATGTCAAAAATATGCTTAGGGGCATTTCACACATTAGGCCAGAAATTCTGTCCTAATCCCAAACTGAAATTCATTTAACTACTTTTTATGAAAATCAAGTCAGCCACTCAAAACAGCAACTTGTTGTAGTATTTACTGATTTTTTTAATTGAGAACTTTAATATATGAACATAGAGTAATTTGGTCATATTCCCATTGACTGATTCTCTGACTCCCTCTCCCCTGCACCCTCCCTCCTCAGTGGGGTGGGCATTCACTGTGGGGTCATGAATGCACCAATGTCTTCCAACTCTGTGGCTCTGACATCCTTTCTGCCCCCTCTCCTGGAATGTCCCCCAAACCTTGGAGGGCGTGTTAAGTCTGCTTCAGTGCTGAGTTCTCAGAAGCCTCTGATTTTCTGATTGGATGAGCGTTGTCTCCTCAGTGTCATCTGCCATCTCCCTGGAGGAGGTTCTCAGGTTAGATGATAGCTGCACTTAGAATTTTTGAAGTATTTTTATTTATTTGCAAGGAGAGAGAGAGAGAGAGAGAGAGAGAGAGAGAGAGAGAGAGAGAGAATGAGAGAATGGGTGCACCAGAGCTTCTAGATACTGCAAACTGATTCCATGTGCCACTTTGTACATCTGGCTTTACATAGGTGCTGGGGAACTGAACCTGGGTCAGTAGAATTTGCGGCAAATGCCTTAACTGCTGAGCCATCTTTCCAGCCCCACAGGACTCATATTTAATCCACCACTTCCTGTTATGTTTCCTGGATTCTGGCAGATGTGATAAAGTCAACTCATGATAGGCAGTCAGCTTTGTTTTCTTGTCCAATTGAGGGCTCTTGCACTGCAATTTGTAAAAAGCAAGAGTGAGAGCAGCATGGATCAGTGGGAGAAACAGATTTTTTTAGAAGTCTATTTGAGGGGCATCAGCCTTCTTTTAGACAAAGAATTGGGGGAGTGTCCCTCTAGGGTCTATGACTTTCCAAGACTAGGCTTCTTCTGACTTGGCTCTCAATGCCAAGAATGAATTCCCTCCTGTGGAGTGGGTTTCACATCCCATCAGAGAGCAGTTGACTTCCCCCACTATGTGCCACTATTGCACATGTGGGTACATCTTGCCTTGCTGGTTGGTTTTGTAGTTTGCAGAATCCTCTGCTTGTTCCTGCCATTGGTGACATTTGTTCCTCAACAGCCTTCATGATGATTTCAGCACTATGAGAGCTAGGCGGCAGGAGCAGGCTTCCATCTCAGTTCCAGTATGAACTCTCAATGTCTTGGGACCACCGATAGAGTCTTACCTTTTAGTGCTGGTGAGTAACCAAGAGCTTTAGAGATGGTCTGCATTGTTTTGGTGGCTTCATGGGCCTCCTTGACCAAGAGCTCTCTGCCTGGAGAAACCAACTCTAGCTCTGAGATTTACCAGCAACAGCCAGTGAACAGGTTTGAAGGTAAAATTCACCCCTACAGGGTACTTCAGCTGAAGCTCTCTCTCTCTCTCTCTCTCTCTCTCTCTCTCTCTCTCTCTCTCTCTCTCTCTCTCTGTCTGTCTCAGGCACACACACAATCTCTTTCTTTCAGAGAGTTATATCTTTTAATTAGCTAATTAATTAGGTGCTTATAGTACTGATTTATGTCATAATCTGTTTTGTGTATTCCTCCTCCTTCCCATTCCCCAGACTCTTCCACCCCTATATTCTGTTCTCCTCCTTACTGCTCTGCTATATTTCCTCTGAGTTCTCTCTGCTCTTCCTCTCTCTAATCCTCATTCTAGCTTCCTTACCAAGACTACGGGTGCTTACTACAACTTAGAAACAATAAATCAGACAACTCCATATTAGGATTCACATATGAGAGAGAGCATGCAGGGTATGTCTTTCTGAGCCTGAGTCACTCTCAGTATAATTTTATCAGGTCCATCCATTTTACTTCAAATTTCATAATTTCACTTTTCCTTACTTCTGTATTCAACCACACGCCACTGGGATGAACCTCCAAAACAGGCACAGTTATGGGAAGAAAGGATTTATTGAAGTTACAGATCCAGGGGAAGTTCCATAATGGCAAAAAAAGAGGCTGGTCCCCTTTGACGGGTTCAGAGAGAGAGAGAGAGAGAGGCCATCACCAGCAACACACACACACACACACACACACACACACACACACACACACACACACCAGCAAACAGACAGGGAGGGGAGAAGGAAGAGATAGATTTTCTTCCCCTTTGGCTTCCTTACATCCTGTCCCCTATTGAGAGGCCCAGCTACTCTGGAGGAAGGGCTCACTCTGGAGGAGGGACCTCCTCCTTTAATTAATCCTTCCTAAAAGCAACTTCAGAGACCCATCCAAGATTACTGTGGATTACTAAATAGGTCAAGTTGACAACACAACTTAACCATCACACTTATCACTGAGTAGAATTCCATTATGTAAATGAACCACATCTCATTTTCCATTCATCAGTTGATGGGCATCTGGATTGATTCCATTTCCTAGCTGGTATGAATAGAGCAGTGATAAAGTTGGCTAATCAACTATCTCTATAGTAAAGAGTAGAATCTTTAGGGTCTATGTCCAGGAGTGATGTCGCTGAGTCAAATAGTAGATCTATTTTAAGATTTTTGAGGAATCCCCAAATTGATTTCCATAATGGCTGTACCAGTGTTTACTCCGACCAACAGTGAATGAGGGGTCTCTTTTCCCGACAACCCCACCAGCACTTAGTTTTAATTTGGTTATTTGATGATATCTGTTCTGACCAGAGTAAGGTGGAATCTCAAAGAAGTTTTAATTTTCAGTTCCCTGCTGGCTATAGATGTTAAACATTTTTAGATGTTTATTGGTCAGTTACATTTCTTTGGGAACACTTTTCAAAACAGTAATTTTTAAAATCAGATATTCACATAATACCACCCAGAGATATACTAAATCAATACTTACATGCTGAGGAATTGTGGTAGGAAAATAATAAAAGTCTTGGTTTTCCATAAGTAAACCATTATGTTACTACAAGAGTTGATACCTTATCTGTTTAACAAAATCTCTGCAATTGATAGCATACAATGATCTCAAATCTGAACTGAAGTGTTCCAGGCGGCTGTCATTGGCATGTGTGGAATGACAATGTACACAGTGCCAAGTGTGCATCTTTGTGCTTAGAACCAAGGCTGTGGTGAAGTCATGGGAGATGATAAAGGTCAGTGCTGCCACAAACACCTCAGAAGCATTGTTTGATTTTTTTAAAGAATTATTATAGGGCTGGAGAGGTGGTTCAGTGGTTAAGGCACTTGCCTCTAGTGCCTAAGTCTCCATTTTCAATTCTCCAGTGCCCATATAAGCCAGACCCACAAGGCCTTCATGCATGCTCTCTCTCTCTCTCTCTCTCTCTCTCTCTCTCTCTCTCTCTCTCTCTCTGTATCTCTATCTCTGCTTGAAAATAAAATATTTTTTAAAGTTTTAAAAAAATTATTATATTTATTTATTTGCAGCAGAGAGAAATAGAGAAAGAATAGGTGTGCCAGGGCCTCCAGCCACTACAAATGAACACATGTACACCACTTTGTGCATCTGGCTTTACGTGGGTACTGGGGAGTTGAACCTGGGTCCTTAAGCTTTGCAGACAAGTGCCTTAAGCACTGAACCATCTCTCCAGCCCCAAATGTTTGATTTTGAATCAATCTTTGGTCTTGAGCTTTCAGAAACCTTTTACTATTGCCAAAATTTTCAAGATTCCCCAACATTTAGTTATGTGTTGCCCAGGAGACTGAGCTTTGGGTTTTAAAAAGACAACCCTCATTTCTGCCCAGAGTAAAAACAAACTATTTTGAAAACAAAAGAGCTTCAGTGTTTTCAGTAAAATTGAGCCACACGCTTAAAATGTGCAATAAATCACAATCTAGCCAGAGATTAGAATCCAAGAGCCCTGCCTGGCCTTCTTCCCTGTGGTCTCAGAAGGGTTCCAGTGTTTCTAAATGGCTGCATTTTGTATAGTTACATAAATATCGACATACTATTCTTGCATTTTCTCTTGATTTACTGGCCTAGAATACTTACCCCGTGCTTCTTAGCCAACACTTGATTTAAAGCAAATTTGAATTATCTTCCAAAAGTCTGGCAAAACACAAGTGTATGTCTCTTGCTGCCTTTCAGAAAAGCAAGTGTGCAGGAAGGAGAGAGTGATGTGGAGAACTTACCTGCACCTGAAAAGAGATGGGTCTCTTCAGGTAAGGGATGTCGGTGGCATACGGATCCACACTGTGAGTCACCTGGGCTTTTCACCACTCAGAACACAGCCACTTTGGACTGTGAGGATGTCAAGAAATCCACTGACATTAATGTGTGGTTGAAATGCCAGTTTGACTATATTTTAGCTGATTTTCACCCCAAATCACTAACAGTGACTCCTTGAGAACTGTCCTATAAGCATAACATCAGTATTAAAATTCTTTCCATTCTTCCTATGTGGACAGCCTTCACTTGTGTGGACAACTTCGGGCTCAGCCCAATGGGCATTACGCAGTGGACATACCTAAAAGTGTCCACCTGGGGGCTCCAAAGAGCAACGTCTATGTTCAAAGGTATTTGGATAAAGCAAAAATTATTTCATCTACCGTTTCTGTGTAGCCTGACCCATGTTTGTTTATTTTTATTAATTTTTGTGACTTTTTCACTTTGTAATTAAATTAAAAGGGGTTTTTAATTAAAAACAAAACTCTCTCCAAGATGAGCCCTGAAATACTGTCTTAGTGAAGCTTGAGGAAGGTCGACAGCAAAGGACCCCCAAGCCCATTACCAAGCTAGTCAGCTCCTTAACACACTCTGTCGCTTGTATTATGGTTATTAGTAGTCACGATAAAAATAATCATATTCTCATTAATAAAAATGGGGGGTTAAATAAGAGTCTTCGAGCCAGAGAAGGTAGAGATGAGACTTAAATCCAAGTTCTGAGGATGATGCCCACGTGGACTCCTGGAGAATTTGGGGATAAACTAGGGTCACCCTGTCACTGCTTCTGAACAGAACACACACACAGACAGACAGACAGACACACACACACATACACACACACACACAGGGCACCAATCACTTCATGCAGACGCTGGCTCTCTCAAATGCTTGGCATGGCCCTAATTTTACCCAAAGTAATATAAGAAAAGTCATTTTGGTAAAGAAATTATAAATTATTTGCGACATCTCTCTGGGGTGCTCTCCATTTAAGAATGATATGGTCTTAATTCTTTCCGATACATTATCCCCATCAAAGACTTTAATCAGCTTATCTCATTTTGTTTTATAAAACATACATGGAAGAGTGTCTCCTGTAGAAGAAATTGTCACAGTTAAATAACCAATTTCATAGGATTTAGTCCAGTCTTGGGTATTTTTTATCCATTTTCACAGAGTTTAATTCACTACCTCTTAGTGTCTGTAAGTTCTCCTTTCAAAAGTGGTCTTTCTAAAATATATGAAGCATAACCCTGTGGTGCAACAGATTATGGAGAATGTTTGGAGTGATCAGTCATGTGTGCAAACCTTTCTGTACTGAACCTGCCTCTGAGATTAAATGAGAGCTAAGGTGGAACCCACCTAGCAGACCCAAGCATGTTTCTGAAATAAAAACAAATATCAGAACCCTCCACTTATGCTACATCCCGTGTAAAACACATCTGTCCCCTGTCACAACCGTCTATGTCTCCTCCCCCAGATTGAACAAATGTTACCAGTTTCAGGGCTTTGGGAATTATTACCAAATAATAATTTCTACAGCCCTCTGGGTTCTGAGAACAATGCTAGGGAAAGCCACTCAGAGCTGCTGTTAATCCAGCATAATTGCTCTGGGGTTTAGTAAGAGATGGGGACTTCGCAGCGCTGGCTGTCCCCAGAGCGTCTACACAGGGAGAGGGGCTTTGAGGACGTGTTTCATCTCTACTAACAAACTTTCTATTACAAAGCTTATCTCTGTGACAGCTGTCAGCTCTCTTTAAGAATCAGAACATTAAAGCAGCCTTAATACTCACCCACCACGACTCAGGGAACTGAGTGGAAGAGGGGGGCGGAAAGATTGTAAAAGCCGTGGTGGGGGAGACTATCAGAGGCATGGCACCCCTCAGTAACAACACACTTGGGCCAGGAGGACTGGGCTGAATACTAAGCTATCCATGGTCCCCTGCTACAAGGACTGATCCAGATGACCCACGGAGGATATCCAGCTGACTGGGGATGGGGAAGGGGGGCAATGAGGAATTGGGGATAACAACTCATTGTTGGCCCACTAAACAATGTAACTCATTATGGACAATAAAAAAAAAGAATCAGACGCTCCTATTAAGAAACTTTGTCCTTCCTTCCTTTCTTCCTTCCCTCCCTCCCTCCTTCCCTCCTTCCTTTTCTCTCCTCCTTTTTTCCTCCTTTCTTCTCTTCATTCCTTTCTCCCTCCCTTATCTTTCTTTACTTTCTTTTTTATTTCCTTCTTCCTTCTTGTTTCTTCCAACAAAAAATAACTCACAGTTAGCCTCTGGAAACTGCCCCAGAAAAATGGCTGTCAGCCTGGTTTTCTTGTGCCTAGAGGTTTTGGAATGGGTTTGGGTGGCAACGCATCTCTCAGGGCTGGCCTCTGCAGTCCTAGGAGAGACTATCAGGATTATATTGGTCCCCCTGAGACTATTTGCTGTCCTTTGGGTGTTGGATGTCCTCCAAAGACCCATGTATTAAAGGCTTGGTCCCTGGGGTGGCTACTGGGAGGTGGTGGAACCTTGGGGAGGTAGGGGCAGAATGTTCTGGAAGTTTTTAGGTCTAGATGACCTAAAATGTGGTCTTTTCCAGGTTCTCCTTCTGGATCAGGTGAGGAGTTCCTCTCCACTCTGACATTCTGCCTCCTGAGACACTCAAAGCAAAGGCCCACTCCACACCAATACCCCACACCACCGGAACCTCCAATACTGAGAGCTGAAAATAAACCTTTCATCCCATGGGTTCATCATCTCAGGCGTACACTGATTGCCCTCAGGTGACATCCTGATCTGCCACTTTTATCCAAATGTTTAAACTTGTGATGGGAAAGTTGATTTCTAGAATTTATATGCAGAACCTCAAACCGAGACTTTAGGGAGCTTGTCTGTAAACCTGGTTTAGGGAACAGGAAGGAGGGACCTGAATTCTAAGGTAGGAGGTGTGTTGTGGAGAGTTAAGCCCTCGTTCTCCTGTTCCTCCTGGTGGTTCCACGCCCTGGGGTGCTTCCTTTCCCAGGAGAATTTCCCTGGGGAAACTGACCTCCCCTTTCTTCTTAGTGGGATGCCCTGATACCTATACACTCCTGAGTCATGTGAAAATTCCAGTGGCCTCTTGTTCCCTGGTCATCTGGAACCCTTGAACTTGACCCGAGTGCAGACTGGGGTCTTTAGGGGTCTCTGCCTGGCAAAACTTCAGAGACAGCTACAAAAGACAAAGGTCGCATTGCAGCCCAAGGGTTAGACGTCACTGCAGAAGGGCAATTTTGAGGTATAATAACTACAGCTGAGAATGTGTCTGTTCTTTGAATCTTCATAGAAAATATGTAAGGTGAGGACGTATCGATCCTCACCTCACAAGGAAGGAACTAAACCGCAGAAGGGTTAGATGGCTTTGTCAGAATCACAGAGCTGGGGTCTACAGGAAGGTTCATTTAGGGTCTGTTGGGTGTTGAGTAAAGGACTGTTTTGCAAGAAAGTTCTGGATGGCAGTGGTTTCTAAGGGAGATCATGGACAGCGCCCAATGGCCCTGGGCATAGCTTCCTTCCGACCTCTGTAGCTGCAAATTGCGACACAAGAGACAAAGGGAAGAAGTGAGCCTGGTGACCAGGATGCTGTTTGGCTCTGTCAGTTTTACCTATTCGCCAGGAGCAGAATGTTCTGGAAGTTGTTTTGCTCTTTCTTAGTGGTATTTATCTCAGCAGATTGGTGTCAGTCCTCATGTACTCGGGACATAAGGTGACTACAAACGGGCCTTGAGGAGCTGGGCTCCCTATGAGGCTGTCACTGTCCTGATTGGACAGCTGACAGAGTTGAGATCAGGGTGCTAATATTGTCCCAGTTTTCAAAAACTACTGAAATCTGGGACTGGAATTCTGATGTTTGGAACTCTCAACCTCTGGAACAGTGGTGCTTAACTGTGACCAAATATCCACATCTGCTCTGCTCTCACGGCTGAGACAGGCCACGGAGCCATCCATCATCAGAGAGAAGAAAATGCCCCATCAGGGTCTGCGAGAGAGCAATGTACCCCATATTCATGGCAGAGTTATCTATAATACCCACTCGTGGATGAAGTGATAAAGACGGTGTGGCTTACACATACAGAGAAATATCACTGAGCCTTTACAAAGGAAGTGGAAATGCTGCTTTTCACAGAATGAACAGACCTGGGGGACTTCATGTTAAGCCAAACACAGAAAACCAAAGACTGATGATCTCTCCTGTATGCAAACTTTGAAATAGTCAAACCAGGAAAGAAGAGAGTGTGATGGTGATTACCAAGGACCTGGGGAGAGAAATACAGAGATGTTTCTCAGAAGGGTAAATGTTCCAATGATGCCAGACAAATGCTGCCTGGGAATATAATGGACAGCATGGTGACTATTTCACTCCCAAAGTTTTCTGAAAGGCTGGATCTTGAGTGTCTTACAATTGCATGGTAGCAATAGTGGGGGGGAAGCAGTGTAGATATGTATGGTTCGTGCTGCAATAAAATATTTTTAAAAGGATAAGAGATCAGCTGAGCATGTCCACACAGTGCTGTTACCCTAGTCTCGTGGACAGCAGAGATCAGAGAGCCACTGGTCTCATGAGACCCCAATTCATATTCAGAAGCAGAGAGAGACCCCATTCTTAAGGAAATACCTGGATGAGCAATAGAGGGAGGTGTGCATATCTACACATGTGTGTTCACTACAGACACGTGCCATGCAGACAGAGAGAGAGAGAGAGAGAGAGAGAGAGAGAAAGAGAGAGAGAGAGAAAGAGGCTAGAAGTGTAGCTCAGTGGTAGAAAATTTGCCTAGTATGCATGAGGAAACACACACACACACACACACACACACACACACTAAAATGCCCCTTGTGAAAATTCCATATTGAGAACCCTCCCCCGAGAATGTCAGTCCATCTCTCCAGTTCTTTAAGCTGAACCAGGCTGTGTGGCTGCTGCTCTTATTTTCATTTTTCGAGGCAGGGTCACGCTCTAGCTGAGGCTACTTGGAATTCACTGTGTGGTCTCAGGGTGAATTCGAACTCAAGGCGATCCTCTTCCTCTGCCACCTGAGTGCTGGGATTAAAGGTGCTGTATTAGTGTTATCTATCTGTATAGAACACTGAATTTTAAGCTTTGAACTTAATCTATTATATCCATGGTGACCATGAGGAACATTATTTCTGTTGAGCCAGAGCTACCCACAATCTTTCTTGTCTGTACAACACAGTGAGACCACGCTGGCCTTCCTTCGGACTTGGATCAAAAACAAAAACCGAGGAATGGCAAAAGAATTTGAACCAGGGCCTGGACACTGAGACATTAATGAAAACTGCCAAAATATATGAATGATCTAATTTTTTTAAAAAGTATTTTATTTATTTATTCGAGAGAGAGAGAGAAAGGGGCAGACAGAGAGAGACAGAGAGAATGGGCACAACAGGTCCTCCAGCCACTGCAAATGAACTCCAGACACATGCGCCCTCTTGTGCATCTGGCTTTACATGGGCACTGGAGATCGAACTCAGGTCCTTCTGCATTGCAGGCAAACGCCTTAACCGCTAAGCCATCTCTGCAGCCCATGAATGATCTAATTTTTAAAAATGAAATTGCAAGGGCTCTGGCATATTTTTGTTAACCAGATATATATATATATATCTGTATCCCAAAGAAGGCACTGTGTGTTTTTTTCAGTGTGTCATATTTTGGCCTCAAATTTATTTTTCTTTTCTTAATATAAAAGTCCTTCAGATAGACACTTGGTTGTCACATTCCGCGACAAGGCACATCTGGCCACCAGATGGCGTACTAGACCATCAAATTGACCCCAGGCACAGGGTTAGTTTAGGCCATCTGAACTCTGGGTGGTTAGAAGGTGTGGGAGCTGCCTGTTAAAATGGATTAAAGGTTAAATAAAGATGGCTGTGAGCTTGTTTGGCCATGATTGAAGGAAGGTAAGGAGGGAGAATAGTTTTGAATAGGAACTCTGAGGTCTTTTTTTATCATTGAGTTCTAATGAGGCTTGGTGGTTCTTCTTGCCTGTCACCCCACCTCTGCATTTTATTTAGACCATCCCTAGGTGTCCTTGAGGGTAGCCTCAATTATCCCTCCATCTTCATTATGAAATGGGGCTCCAGTGAAGATCTGAAGAGGCCATAATACATAAGGAGCCAGCGTGAGGCTGAATCCAGGAACCAGCATCCTCCAGGCTCAGGACAGTGCAAGAAAGGAGCCCAGAGAGGAAGGACTGAAGACCAAGTTGCCTACTTTTTTTTGCCACTTTTCTGCTTCCAATGGGGAGGGAGTCAGTTTCACATCAGAGAAGTGACTGACCCAACAACACACCATGTCCACACAGGACCTTCACCACCACCATGGATCGGGACATTTGCTATCAGGGAGTCCCAGTGACCTCTTTAAAAAGACGGAATCTTGACTCCAAATGTCTGCCCTGTGGTGCTCTGGGATTGCAATCCACAGTGGACTTGACCAACTGCTCGTTGCTGGGCTCTGCCGAGAGGGGGCACTCGTGGGGGACAGGGCAGGTGGAAGACACCCTGTTCCTGGTGTCCTGAGCACTTCCTCTTCCTGTCAGTTTGAATCTTGTTGCTTTCCAACATTCACAGGACCAGGGCCATCCTAACTCCATCTTCAGAACTGTGCAAACCAGAACCGCTGCCTTGAAAAAAGAGTATGACGCTTCCTCCTAAAACTGGACATATATCCACCCTAGGCACCCTAAGGAGAGTGCCCTTGGGAATTTTTCCAAATGAGTTAAAAACCAGTGTCCACACACACAAAAACCTACACGTGAATATTTGCGGTAACTTTGCTTTTGATTATAAGAATAAAGAAGCAAGGAAGATGTCCTCAACAGTGAGCGAATGAGCCTTTGTAGAGGCGAAGTATACCCCTTGGTTTAGGAGTGTTCTTTTATTTTTAAAAGAAATCTGCCCATGGAAGTATGTGAAAGAGCCTGGAATGTGTATTGCTAGAGAAATGTCAATCTGACAGAGATCCATAATGTATGATTTCCAACTAGGTGACATTCGGGAAAAGAAATCGTCAAAATGATCAGTG
>PVHP010020863.1:7326-30095 GCA_004024765.1 Zapus hudsonius | reverse complement strand
TTTGTCAGCTTGTCCTGTTTATAACTTTGTCTGCACAAAGTCCTGGATGTGTGTTAAGTGCTCAGTGGTTTTGAACCATCTTCATTACTGCACAAGGTCTCAGAAGAGGATGGAGCAGAGCAAGGATATTCCAGCACCTTCCTTTGATCACACAGGTGGGCTCCAGGCTCCCACACAGGTGGGTCTATATTAGGGTGTGCCCCACCTTCAGGTTAGCCCCAGGTACAATTCCATTCTGTACTGTCACACCCTCAGAGGCATGCAGAGACAGCTAGAAAGTTCCTTCCTGGCCAAGAAATGTCCTGTTCTGTGCCTTTGTTTCCACAACCTTAGCATGTGTTGGGTGTCCAAGGAATGTTTGCCAAACCAACTCCCATGAAGCAAAACTATGACACTTTGGCCAAACCCAGCCCACAGCAGATGCTATAACCTGAACATGGACTGTGTCCCACTGAGGTCCATGTGTCAATGGCTTGGTCCTCAGGGTGGTGCTATTTAAAAGGGGCTGAGGACTTTTAAGAGGTGTGACTACATGGAAAGTTCTTAAGTCATTGGAACTATGCTCTCAAAGGAGATTGGGAGACCCTGCTGGTCTACTTCCTGTCTCCCAATGGAGTGCTTTGATCTGGTCCATGCTCCCATCGTTACAATTTGGTTCCTTCATTAGATGTATGTTGCCAGAGTGATGTCACAGCAATGTGAAGCTGACTAGTAAAACCTGTGTTTATAATGCAATAGAACCATCCCTTTGCATACTATCTATGGTGGCTGGCTGGCCAATGAGCCCCAGGTATTATCTACCTGCCTCCACTTCCCCAAAGCATGGCACCATGTCTAGCTTTCTAAAATAGGTTTTGGGGATCTCATTCAGATTCCCACACCAGCAAGGCAAATACTTTATTGATCAGACCATCTCACTAGCCATTGTCTATCACTTTTCTGTAGATATATTGAGCACTTTTCTATTTAGGTTTTCTTTAAATCTGACTTGAGAAAACCCCTTCCTACCATGAAAAAATTAAGATATTCTCCTTAATTTTCTTCTAATAGTCTTAACATTTTGGTTTCATATTTAGGTCTTCAATCCACATTGGCTTTATTTTGTATGATGTGTAATAGAAATTCACTGGTTATAACAAATATGCAAAGTGGGAGAACGGACATCTTTGTAATACCATCTTTCTGTTTCTGTGTATTGGTGCAATTTGTGCATTTATTGAGTTAGGTCTTTAAGAATATATTTCAGGGTGGAAGAGATGGTTCAGTGGTTAAGGCGCTTGTCTGCAAATCCCAAGGACCCAAGTTTGATTCCCCAGTACCCACATAAAGCCAGATGCACAAGGTGGTGCATGTGTCTGGAAGTCCTGGTACACCCATTCTTTCTCTCTATCTGCCTCTTTCTTTCTCTGTATCTCTTTCTCTCTCTCATAGATAAATAAATATTTATAAAATAGATATTTCAATAACATTTCATAATTTAAGCAAATTTATTACTGGATATCTTGTGCTTTGAGTGATTTATGAATAGTATCTTTTGTAAAGTAAGTTTTCTAAGAGTTTGTTACTTATATAAAAATTGATTTTTCTAGTTAGCAATATTGCTTCATTACACAAGTGGTCAAAAGACTATGTGCACCCTTCCTTGAGCTGTTGCTGGCAGTTACAGAGGCATTTTCTTCAGAGGTGTAACCACTGGTAAGTTACCAAGTTCAAGCAGGCAACCCTAATTAAATGCAATGGGTCACAGACACAAGAAAAATATAAAAAAAGAAGAAAGCCTATATTCCTCCACTATTGCCATTTTTGGAAGTTTACTGGGATGATATCTATAGAGCCCTTAGGGAAGACTTGGAGCCCCAAGAGTGCTCCAGCTATTCACGGTCTCATCCTCCATAAATGCAAAAGAATCTCAGATCTGCAGGATCTCAGGAGCTCTCTTTTCACTTGAAGCCAGAATATTATAAGACTAGAGAGAAAGGCTTTAAGGGGCCAGGGAAGACCAAGGAATCCATGTGATATTAAAGTAGAGGGAGGAATACTGAGGAGGAAAGGGTATAGGAAAGAAAAAGGGAGATGGGCAGGTGAGGGTGAGTCAACCAAAACAAAATGTGGGTGATACACAGTTGAGAACTTTCTAACTGGGGAAGCTAATTTAAAGTTTGTAAAAGCATAGAATAAAAAAAATGACTGTGAACTTTAAAATCTTGAAAGGAGATGTGACCAAGAGGATCTGAGGGAGCCACTCCTGAAAGTGGAAATAAGAACTTGAGTGCTCAGACTAGGAGATTGCTGCTACTCTCTGGATTAAGTGATTAAAAAGTAATGGTGTAAAAAATAGAGAAATGTCTAGATGAGTTAACTCAATACCTTAGATTTAAGCATGGAAGACAGAAAGGTGACTCCAGCATGCAAAACTGTGTCTTTCATGCAAAACAGCAATATTCTATGGCTCTCATCAGATACAGTTCAAATTTTATAAATAGTTGTGAAATGTGGTCTGAACAGCCAGCTAAATAAACATGAATAGTGCATACACTCCAATTTATTTTAAAACACCAAGTGAACTGTTGCACATATTTTATTGAAATAAAAGAGAAAGACAAGCATTTAAAAAACAGAGATGTTTGCATTCCAAATTGTTTTCAAACATCCAAGAAATAGTTGGATGTGTGATAAAAGGTATATAGAGAAAACACCCAAAGATTATTAAGAAAAGAAAAATAACTAGATGCAAATATTATAGTAAATATAGTTGAATAAATCCCCCCATAGACTCATATCAAATAAATCAACTTCTGGGCTCATGCAGGCAACCCTGATTAAGCTCAGTGGATCATGCCCACACACAAGGGGGAAAAATTACAATCGAGAAGTGGGTCTAGTTGGGGGAAAGGGGTTCAATGGAAGGGGGCAGGCTGGGGTCAAGAGAAGGCGATGGAAGGAGATCATGATTAAAATGTGTCACATATATAAAAACTGTCACTGAGCATGGAGACACACACCTTTAATTCCAACATTCAGGAGGCAGCGGTAAAAGGATTATTGTGAGTTCAAAACCACCCTGAGACTACATAGTGAATTCCATATCAGCCTGGGCTAGAGTGACAGCCTACCTCGAAAAAAAAATTGTCAATAACAATAAGAAAATTCAGAAAATTTTTAAATCAAAGCATTACAGATGTGATTGAAAATAGAATGAGGGTTAGCCCATGTTGCAGTCAGTTTATCGTTGCTGGTACAAAGAACCTGACTAATTGCAGCTTGTGGAGAAAAGGGTTTATTTTGACTTAGACTTGAGAGAAAGCTCCATGATGGCAGGTAAAATGATGGCATGGGCAGAGGCTGGACATCACCTCCTGGCCAGCATCAGGTGGAAACAGCAACAGGAGGGTGTGCCAAACATTGACAAGAGGAAGCTGGCTATAACTCCCCTAAGCCTGCCCCCAACCACACACCTCTAACAAAGTTCAAATTCCAAAATTGCCATCAGCTGGGGGTCAAGCATCTAGTGCAAAGTTTATGGGAGACCTGAATTAACCACCACATTCCACCCCTGCCCCCATTAACTGATAACCATACATGATGTAAAATGCAATGCATTCAGTCCAACTTTAAAAGTCCCCATAGTTTTTAATCAATTCCAATGATGCCTAACAACCCCATAATTCAAAGTCTTTTAACTGAGCCGTAATACCAAACAAACAAACCAACCCATAATGGCACAGAATAAACATTCACACTGTAAAAAAAAATTGGCATTTTGCACAGTAAAGAATGATTGAACCACTACAAGCCTTAAAATAACAGAGCAAACATCAAATTTTATAATATCAAGTCTGGCAACTCTAACTATTAACAAGCCTCCAAATCCAATAATTCTAACCCCAAACTCACTTTCTTCCTGCTCTCAGTCATTCAACCAACAGAAAGCCGATGGACAGAGCTCATCTATGTCTCCCATATGGGCAGCCCTCCCACGGCATAGACGTAGGGAATTAAAGGGGCAAAACGCTCCCAATAAACCTACCTGCTAGGCACTGTCCTTGCAAGCATTTTACAGAAACAGAACACAGAGAGGTAAATAACTTGTCCAAAACAAAACAAAACGTGTCCAAGTTGTGTGAGCTCACCAATTAGGCTACACTGGATGGCTGGTTAATGAGGCACGGGGATCCACCTGTCTCCACCTCCCCAGGGCTGGGACTTTAAGCAGGTTTTGCCAAGTCCAGCATTTCTACAGGGATTCTGTGAATCTCACTCAGTTCCTTGTGCTGCATGTCTATTGCTTCCCCAAATGAGTCATCTCCCCAGACCAGGGTCTTTTTTTGTGGGGGTTGTTTGTTTGTTTGTTTGTTTATCAAGGTAGGGTCTCACTCTACCTTGAGAAACCAAAAAGTATTTCAGTCCCTCTGGATCTCCCTTTTGGTCTCAGATACCTTCATCAACAGGGCTCTTTCTTTCTTACTTACTTTCTTTCTTTCTTGTGTGTTGGTACCATTTCTGTCCTCCCTTCCCTCATTCCACTGAGGGCCCTCCTCTGTGGGATGCTGCTATTCAACATGGGGTTATGGGTTATGAGTTGTGAAACCAGCATTCAGTGTCAGCTGGGGCAGGGGGCAATGCCTCTGGATATTTCCTCCCACCCTGTGGCTCTTTCATTCTTTCTGCCCCCTCTTCCTCTATTTTCCCTGAGCCTTGGTGGGTGTGTTTTAAATCTATTTTAGTATTGGGCTCTCAGCAAATTCTGAATTTCTGTTTTGGTGAATTTCAAGTGTCCTCAGTGTCTGTCTCCATCACCCTGGCACAGGTAATCAGGCTCGCTGTGGAAGCAGCACTCTTGCTCATCCCGTCAATTCCTCTGTGGTTGCACCTAGGCTCTAGCTGGTATGTGAGGGATGGAAAGTCAACTATCTTTTCTTGTCTTTTTGGTAGATTTTGATTGTCCTCAGTTTCTGCAGCCTTCTGTAAAAGAAAAAACAATTCTCCAATGGAGCGTGAGATCATAATATGTTAAAGAGGATAAGCATAGTTAGTCAAGAGAAGTTTTGACGTGTGTAACCTCTCTTTTTGGCTGGGAAAATGATGGCATGAGCAGAGGCTGGACATTACCTCCTGGCCAACATCTAGTGGACAACAGCAGCAGGAGAGTGTGTCAAACACTGATAAGGGTAAGCTGGCTATAACACACATAGGCCCACCCTCTCTTTTGGCCAAAGTTTATGGGAACTTTTTCTTGGAGTCAATGATCTTGGTCTCTCTAGGATTCTGACTCAGTTCCCAGTTCAAGCTATGGGGTCCTTTCCACTGAGCAGATCTCTTTAGTCAATCAGCAAGCCATTAGTTACCCACCTAGGCTGGGTGCCATTATGGCACAGGTGTGTACACCTTGTCAGGTTGGTTGCTTTCATGTATCAATGTCCCCTGCTTATTCACAATGTTGTTGACCATTTTCCGCCAGCAGCTCATGTAGCTCTTTCCAACACTGCATGGGATAACTGGCTGGAAACTGGCTTCCTTCCAGATTTCAGCCAGATCTCTCAATGCCCTATGTGGGCAGCATGTGGTGTCTACAGCAAGTGTCTTACCTTTACCTCAGGTGGGTAGTCAAGTGCTTTGACAGAATCCTCAACAGAGTTATTTCTAACTGCTCCACTCTGAGCTTTCCATATGGCTACATGGTTTACCTGTCTGCTCACCCAGGCTCCCCAAGTGATCACATGGTTTACCTGTTTGCTTACCCAGGTTCCCTAAGTGATCATCATTATTTCCCCTTTTACTTTAAATTCAGGTTAGGAGAGCCAATCATCTTCTTCTATTCCATCTTCCACTGGTCCTTGACCATTCCTCTGTCAACTTTATTTTGGAATAGGGCAGAGTGAGACCAAGTTCATGTATCATTTTAGTTGCTACATGTGGTGCTGAATCTGGAAGGGCCCCACACAGTTACATCTACACATTCCCACCCACCACCCCAAAGTCAATGTTTTATACCCCCTGGGTAGTATCTTATCCCACTTGAGATTTGGCTAAGTGAAGGTCATTCACTGAGAGCCTTTCATTTCTCTTGTTTGGGGCCAGTCATGTGACCAGCGTTACTGAGATACTTTATGTGAAAGACTGGTATCGATTATGGAGCATGTGGAGGAATCAAACACTATTCTTAATGAAGCTAAAAGAGCAAGGGCATTGGAAAATCATTTTAAAAGACTTTATTTACTTATTTACTTGAGAGAGAGAGAAAGAGACAGAAAGAGACAGAAAGAGAGAGAGAGAATGGGCACAACAGGGCCTCCAGCCACTGCAAACGAACTCTAGACACATGCGCCACCTGTGCATCTGGCTTTCATGAGTCCTGGAGAATTGAACTTGGGTCCTTTAGCTTTGCAGGCAAAGATCTTAACCACTAAGCCATCTCTCCATTCCAAATCATTTTTTGAAATTAGTATATGTGCCCTCTAAAGTGCTCCATCAAGCGATTTCAATATGTAACTTGAGGACTTATAACTCAGTAAAACTTTTTCTTCGTCTTCAGAATTTCTTTCCTATTTACTGAGAATTTTGTGGCTTAAAAAGAGTGTTATCTAAATCCTCACTGAAAATGGTTAATGAATTAGAATCTTTTTTCAAAGTTATTAGTTTGCTTTTCTGGAATTTTCTGTCCCTTAACGGTGCCAAATGGCATATACTTATTTTTAACATTCTTAATGTGAATTAAAATTAATTTTGTTTGGGAAGTTTGGAAGAATTTCATAAAATCCCTTGAGGTAGCTGGAAATGCCCCGGAGTGAAACAAACTTGGTTTGGGAGACAACGATCTTGATGAAGGTTAATAGAGATCTTGGCAGTTTCTCCGGTGTTTTCTATCCTCAAACAGAGTGCTTGCTGCAAATAATAGTTAATCCCAGGGTACTGAAAATAATATTAGTTCCTTAATATTTCTCTTGTGATGAAGCCATGACTCATTTTGCCTTTGCTTTATAGGTCTTATATGGATGTTCATAGTAAATGAATTATGGCTCATTCGGTAACATTTTAAATTATAGCAAAAATCTACTCGTGGTTTACTCAAATAAATAGTCATAGACCTGAAACAAGTAATTTATAACTAACAATTTATAATAAGGTCAGTTTTGCCATTAGAGAAATGCACATTGGATTAAAAATCACAAGATGAATAAGTGCTCAGAGCTTTCCTGGGTTCTCAGCATGCTGCTGGCTCCTGTCATTCATAATACTTGGCTTTAACGTGACAATTTTCTCCTGGGATGTTTAAAGTACTCAAGATGGGCTTGGGGAGACAGCTCAATAGTAGAGCACTTGCCTAGAAGCAGGAGACCCTGGGTTCAATCCCCAACATTAAATAAATAAACAAATATAAATAAATAACTTCAGACACATTTATTTCTTACTCTTCACAGAATCTTAAGTCCACAAATGCTCTACCTTAGAAGAAGTTAGTTTTATTAGGAATCAAAAGTAGGCTTAGGAATTAGCAAACGTTAATAAGTCTTTTGGAGGGGAAATAAGTGATATACCAAATCCTAGCTCTTGGCACAATACCTCTCCTGAAGCCTTGAGGCAAAGAGGCAAAGGGGGCCATTTCCTTACTGCTTTGGAATGTGATGGATTGTTCCTCCAGATGTGAGCCCTCTCAACAACTTCTGGCTGTGAGCACAGGATAAGTCATCCTAAGAACTCGGGGTTGAGAATTATTGCTTGGTGAGTCATTCACAAAGTGCTCTGTCCTTTTTAAAAATTTATTTATTTATTTTCAGGCAGAGGAAGATAGGGAGATGGGGGAGGAGGAATAGGCACACCAGGACCTCTAGCTACTATAAATGAACTCCAAATGCATGTACCACTTTGTACCTTTGGCTTTACATGGTTACTGGGGCATCGAACCTGGGTCATTAGGCTTTGCAGGCTGCAGGCTAAGTGCCTTAACCACTGAGCAATCTCTCCAGCCTTGCTCTGTCCTTTCAATTCTTCCATCTTTCCTAGTAGTTGTGGCCTGGTACCTGTGGATGACTGTATTCTCAAAGCAGCAATATTCTAAGAAAACTATGGGCTATCCATCACCTCAGCTTGGATGAGAGCTACTTGAGGACTAGCATTTCAGTTTTTGATTTTTATACAGAGCTTGGCAAGGGGAGCTCTCAAACATGTGTACGCGCACACACACACACACACACACACACACACACATCCTTGCACAGTGCACACATAGTGTTACTCAATGATGGACTAAATGAATAAATATTACAAAGTCACTGAGAAACTTAGCTCCTCAAGCTCTTTGAATACCATCAGGTGTGCAAGGTATCGCATTACCTAACATCAGAGCCATGTGGCCCTGCTTCTTACAATGGATAAGGAGCTATGGTAGACTTCACCCTCTCCAAGAGCCCCCCAACCCACTCTTCCATGTGCTTCAAGCTCTACAAGAGAGTGGTCCTTGTCACTCACACTGTAGTCTTGAAACTTACGTTTTATTTTTAGTTTGTATTCAGATAAAAAAGTTTACTTTTGCTTTCCTCATCCCCTTAAAAGACCAGTAGATCTCACAATTTTGCAGCTTTCCAAAAGCCTCAAGAGACATTGACAAATGCTGTGGTCAGGACCCCCGTCTCTTTCCTTTTTCCCTGTGTGACTACGCATGCTCTCCTCATTGTCAGCCACAGCTTAGTAAACCTTGAGGGATGCTGAAGACAGGGTGCAAGTGGGAATGAAATGGACAGGTGGGTTGATTGTGAGTTTTTTCAAATTAGCTCCTGAAGTCATCTGCTTCCAAATTACATTCTACTTTGTGCACATCAAGCTAGCAAAAACAAAACAAAATAAAACAACCAAAACAGAAAAACCTGCCTCAGCTCATACTTACACAATATATTCCTGTTCAGTTAACAGAAACATTGCTCCTTCAAATTTCCAGGTTAACCTACAAGTTTGTAAATACACTCATAATTAGTGTAAATTAGCATAATTAATTGAGAATTAATTAGCATACTTCAATGAGAACTGTTTATTGGGGAATTTTGAACATTGTGGTATTCTGTATAAATAAGCCTAGAATGTTTTTTATTTTTGGAGCTTAGATTGTTTATCTGACCTGAAGGATCATAAACTGATATACTAAACCCTTAACCTTTACCTTTGATTATATATATATATATATATATATATTTTTTTTTTTTGGCTTTTTGAGGTAGGTTCTCACTCTAGCCCAGGGTGACTGGAATTTACTCTGTAGTCTCAGGGTGGCCTCAAACTCACAGCCATTCTCCTACCTCTGCCTCCCAAGTGCTTGGGTATCTGAAGAAAAGACAGAGTGATGCTTCAAGCATTGTTTTTGTCACTCTAAACCTGTATTTCTTAAATTATAGAACAATTATTAGTGTTTAGAATCTTAGCCAAAAGATTCCCATTAAAATACATAGAAATAGTATATACTATCTTCATTTTCTCAAGGAAATGAGATTAAAGATGACTTCCCTTTACCTGGGCATAACTGCCATATTCCAAGTCTGGGGCATCCCTCGGGCTTAGAGTCAGGTGAAAGCAGGATTTGAATCTCTTTAATGACAACACAGCAAGTTATTTGGTCTCACATATTCAGTATCTTTATTTGCCTAGTTGCTTTCTTGAGTGGGGCTCTGATGGTTTCCTAGCAAACCTAACACCTGTATTTAGGATCCATTCACTTTGTGGCTCACTTGCGAAAACTCAAAGGGACATAGAAGGTGTTCAGTGCTGAAACGAACTTTTCTCTAGCTAAGGGAATGAGGTCTCTTTCTGATATATTCCAAAAAGATATGTTAGCATCCTGACCAACAATGTTGAAAATAGAAATCAGATAGGAAGAATACAGAGAAAAACCAGAGCAGGAAGAGCTAATAGGTCACCCAGAAGACTTGTCAGGTGGGCTAAGAGAACAGGAGGTGCACCCCCACCCACCTTTAAATAGAAGTGGGTAGCATGGGCAGCACTTAGTTGTGAACAAATTGACCAGTGTACAAGGGAGGCTTTCATCACCAGCTCTGAGTGCCTACAGATTACCCCAAAATTTGTGATGGTTAGGTTTTATTGTCAACTTGGATCTTTTTAATTATCTTGGGTGGGTCTCTGAGGATGTTTACAGGAAGGCAGCCTCTCAGTAGGGACAGGATGTAAAGAAGCTCAAAGAAGCTGGAAGTAAACATCCTTTCCTGTGTGGGCCATGCAGGAAGGAGATTCCAGAGACCCAGGAAGCCATTAAGTCTGGGATAGGGTTGCAAGACCCCACCCTAAACCTATATAAAGTAGAAGAGATTCTCTCCTTGCCACTCCTGCCTGTTTGCTGTTCTGTGTGTGATGTTGGTGATGGGTTTTTCTCTCTCTGCTCAAACCTGTGAAAGAGGGCCAGCCTCTTTCACTGTTACAGAACTTCCCCTCAATCTGTAATTTCAATAAATACTTTCCTCCCCCAAATTGTGCCTGGTTTGAAGATTCATCCCAGCAGTGTGTGGCTGACTACGACAAGAGTCAAGTCTCAGGAGGCATGGCTAGAGATCCATTTCTCAGATTGTCTAGTAAAGTGGAGAGCCGACAGGGGGAAGAGAGGAGATAACAGCTCAGGGTCATCACAGTTTTCTTTGATGAGAACCAAAGAGGGGGTGTGGGCCAAATTCTCTCTCATGGGACCATGTGACTTAACTTTCTTACCTCTGAGTTTCATCAGCTCTTAGATGTCATAATAGTAAAGACTTAACTCAGCGCTTTTCTCAGAATAAAAATAACAGCAGCCAGTGTGACTGAGCTTTGCACGTGTCTGGTACTGTGTGAATTTCCTTGCATTTGCCATAATCCATCTCGTGCTATAGACGAGGAATCCAAGGCTTGAGAAGATGAAGCTCCTCATCCCAAGTCACTCATTCACCGAAAGGTGACAAGGCTTTGACTAAGTGGAAAGTCCACATTGGGTAGGATATGTATAAGCATCACTGAACACTGCCAAAATGACAACTCTTATTATTCATAATCATATCTAAAAGTGTTGCTCTTAAGTCACGGGAGCAGAGAGAAACATGAGCTGGCAACTTTCCGTGGCTAGGGTAACATCATCAGCATTTTCCACAGTGCTGTGAACGTCATCCATTGGCCATCTTTAGCAGCTCTGTCAGGTTCCCAGCTTCTGTTCTAGTAAATGAAGCACTTAGCTGGAATTGAGAATATTTGTGTTCTATCTCTTTGGTTGAGTATAACTTCACTAGACCTCCTGGCATGCCTCAGCCATGTGCCATTTTAGGAGACCAACAATCAAGGGCTTGTTGCTACCTGACTAATTTTCTCTCTCAGAAACAGGCACCATGAGTGATTAGGCAAGCTGTGTCCCAAGGCGCCTGGATGTGTATGGGAGACGGTAGAGGTCTCCTGGCTGTCTCAGAACTAATCCATCCACTAAGAAGGAAAGCAGAAGTACTTTTGTAAGTTCTCTACACTTCATTAGCTGGAGAACGTAACAACTATAACTCAATAGAAATATATGGTGACTGACTGGGGAGATGGCTCAGTAGATGAAGCATTTGCTATGCAGACCTGAGAATCCATGGTAAGGTCTCCAGAATCCACAAAGAGCTGGACACTGTAGCAGATATCTGTCATCCCAGCCCTTCTTTAGGGAGATGGAGCTAGAGACAGGAGTCTCCCTCAGAAGCTTGCAGGCCAGCTGGCCTGCTGTACTCTAACAAGGTGGAATGTGAGGACTGACATCTAGTGTTGTCTTCTGACCTCCACACCCATACTGTTGTGGTCAGCTTTCTAGTTGTTGCGCAGAAAGAACCCAGACAAAAGCGGCTTGTGGAGGAATGGGTTTATTTGGCTTACAGACTCGAGGGGAGAGTCCATCCTAGCAGGGAAAATGATGGCATGAGCAGAGGGGTGGACATCACCTCTGTCACAGACTTCAAACAACGGCAGGAAGGTGTGCCAAACACTGGCAAGGGGACGCTGGCTTATAACCCCATAAGCCCACCCACGACAACACAGCTTCATCGAGGTTGTAAAACCCAAACTGCCATCAGCTGAGGACCCAGAACACATTCATTTGTTTGTGGGGGACACCTGGATCAAACCATGGCACATACCATGGCAAATGCATTCACACACACACACACACACACACACACACACACACACCTGGTGAGAAAAGAGAGAGCTTTTCCAAATTAAAATGATTTTAGTCAAATAGATTAAATTATGCTACACTTCCCAATTTATTATTTTTGCCCTGATTTCTGCTTCAGTAACTGACTGAGAAATTAACATAGAAAAAGAACTCTCATAAGGTGGCTTGTCTCATATTTTGGCAAAATAGCCATAATTATTCTTTGAATCCCTCCATAGATAAACCTCCCATATGATAAAAGGAACCCAGGACACCAAGACTGTTCTTTATAGAATAGAGCAAGGTGGTAAGTAAGATTTCAGATGTGTGGTTCCTATCGCAGTTAACAAGAGTGCTGGTAAAATTCCCTCCTGACACTTGGCATCGTACCCTGGGAAGTCTGAGAAGGTGGTAAAGGGTCATCACAGCATCAGCGTCACTCTGAGAAACTTGTCACCAAGTAGAATAAATGCGCGTATGTTTGCTTCTTTTTCCCTGGAATATAAAGTAATTACGACTATATAAAAACCTTTTACCATAACTAATTAACTAGAAGCTCGTCATAAACTGTGTCGACAGCGCCGTATGTCTAATTATCTTTTTTCGCTTCAGAATTGTGAGGTTGAATAATGAACAAAACATTACCTGATGAAGTCCTTTATTTTATGATGAGATCTCTGGAGACAAAGGAGACACAGGTTTAAATGCCACCTTCAATTATATCTTGGCCTTGGCAGGCTTTCAGATGATTGTGATTTGCATAGAAACCACGTGAGAGGAGGGAAGGAAAGGAGATGTTTAAAAAATTATAAGATGTACTCTATAGCTGTTTACTTATAACCCTAGGCCTGACAACCCCATTTTGTATGAAGAAGATCATGGCACACTTGTTTACTTCTAGCCCATTCTGTTGGGCATTATGCCTTGGATTTAGCCAATTTCATTGAAATATCTATTTTTTATAATGAACCAACTCAGACCAGGTAAATAGGAATTTATTATGACAGAAACAGGAAAGTGGGATTTTCTTTGTTTAAGACAAGATCTCTTTATCCAGCCCAGGGTGGCCGGCCTTGAACTGGCTATTTAGCCTCCAGGTGCTAGGGTTCAAAGTTTGCTCATCACTCCCTCCTACATCTTTTGTTTTGTTCTTTTGAGTCTTGCTGTAGCCCAGGCTGACCTGGATTTCACTCTGTTGTCTCAGGGTGGCCTCGAGCTCACGTGATTCTCCTACCTCTCCCTCCCAAGTGCTGGGATTAAAGGTGTGTGCCACTACTTCCAGCCCTCCTATGTCTTTTACTCATTCATATATTCACTCATTCATTGTGCGGTATCTTATTTTTTTTAATTCCTATGAAAACAGTGGCTCCAACCATATCTGCAGGCACTTCTGCATAGAACCAGGCATGCTAGGGAAGTATGTCTCTTGCCTATTTAGATGTCTACCTTCCAAATATTTCTACATATCAGATTTAGCAGGTAATTTCCACAGGGCCGGCCACGAGCATCACTTTGCGCTTGAAGGTCTTCTCAGTGCCAGAATCCAGAAGGTCTAGGAGAGGGAGAGATTCAAGGACAGATACAACTGAGACACCTCACGGGCTTTTTCTAGAGGTCTTTGATGTTCTCCAACTTGAACACGTTGATCATCACCTGAAAACAGTGCTTTTTTAGTCTGGGACGTGCATAGGAATTGCCTCATAAAAACATAGATTCTGGCTCAGAATGTCTGGGAGGAGGGCCTGAAGCGCTGCATTTTTGTCAGACTTGTGCTGCTGACCCACAGGGTACCTTTGAGTAGTGAGTCCACTGGGGCCTTCTCCTAATTAAGTCTTCTTTCTTATTTTTGATCCTCTCCTCTGAACTTAGTGGATACAGATTGACCATACTTGGTGTTAATCTTGGTAAGTAAAGTACTTGCTGCACTAATTGGATTAGGATCACCAGCACCTGTAGTCCGTGGATTAAATTGGAGGTCATAGTACACTAACACCCCTGTTCATCCACGCAGCTGGTGGGCAGCAGTCTTGGGACAGCGGTGGGCCAAAGGGTATAGCCACCTGGGAGAACGTGGCAGTGGACCGCTCTCGTTTATTGTATAGAGGTTGTTTATATAGAGGAAAAGGCAGAGGCGGTGTATTAGTCAGGGTTCTCTAGAAGGAACAGAGTTGATAGAATGGATATATATATAAAAAAGGAATTTACTGAGACAGCTTACAGTAGTCCAATAGTAGCAGTCTGTAGGCCCACAGGTAAGGAACCAGTAGCTGTTCAGTCCACGTAGATGGATGTCTCAGCAGTCCCAATCCAGCTCAAAAGGCCTGATGAATCCTTGGGGAGCAGCTGCTCTTCAGTCCATGATGTGAGGCCGAGGAAACTGAGTTCCGATGTCCAGGAAGGGTAGGAGAGCAGGATGCGAGGGCAAGTCACGAACCAGCACCAGCAGCCGGGGGAGGAAGGAAGAAGCATCTCCTTCCCCTTAAATTTCCTTATATTAGTCTCCTTCTGGAAGGCCCACCCAGGATTACTATGGATTAGCTCAAATTGACAAACTTAACCATCACAAGTCTTCTCCAAATCCCAAAAGGGATTTTCAATCCTTTCTGCAGGCAAACTCAGGGATCCACCCAAGATTATTATGGATTAGCTCAAATTGACAAACTTAACCATCACAGGCGGGGACATAGGCAGCAAGGGGATTGGTAGGGGCAGGGTAGTCTGTGGACGTCTCATGAGTGGATTGGCAGGGGCTAGTAGCCTGTGGATGCCTAGTCTGCATAGATAAGATGGCGGGGGGGGGGCTCTAAGTGACTCTAGACATACAGAATGGTGATGTACAGGAACTGTAACCTTATTGTTCAGGTTTGTTATTACAGCTGGAGTGAGTTTAGACCTTGAATTGCCTGCTTATCTCAGGGCTCAGCTGTGGCCTCCCTGGAGGCTGGAGGGTCCAGGATATGCTTGAGATAATGGGAGCAGGGGCCTCAGACTTGTCTCAACTTCCTTAACAGAAGGAGACAGTCCCGGATGCCTTCCAGTCTCAGCAAAACCCTATCTCCTCCATGTCTCTTAGTAGGGTCCCACAAACACCCAGGTAAAATGCCAGGTGATTCATGCTTTAATCCCAGTGCTGGGGTGCTGGAAACAGTAGGATCCCCGGAGCTTGGTCTAGCTGAATCTATGAGTTTGAGGTCCAGTGGGAGAGCTTGTCTCATATCAATGAGATGAAAAAGCAGTAGAGTACAAATCTTGAAGTGTGCCCAATCTCTGGGTCACCTGACGTTTCTTGTGTCAAGCTAACCTTTGCAAATAGATTCTAAGCTCTGGTACCTCCAATACCTCCAGACAGCCTCAAACAGATGCCCTAGCCTAGACCATGCTAATTTTTGTTGAATTGACTTCTATTGAGTTGAGTGAGCCAATGCTGCTTTCTTACCTATATTGAGAATAAATTTCTTTCTGTCATAGTCAGCCACATGCTGCTGGGATGAATCTCCAAACCAGGCAGAATTTATGGGAGGAAACGATTTATTCAAACTACAGATCCAGAGGAAGTCCCATAAAAGTGAAAGAGGCTGGCCCTCTTTCACAGGTCCGAGCAGAGGGAGAAACCCATCGCCAACAGCATACACACACTAGCAAACAGGCAGGTGGGCAAGGAGAGAATTCTTTCACCTTTATATAGCCTTAGGGTGGGGTCTTGCAATTCTATCCCAGACTTATGGCTTCCCGAGTCTCTGGAATTTCCTTCCTGCACTGCCCACACAGGAAAGGATGTTTACTTCTAGCTCCCTTGAGATTCCTGACATCCCGCCCCCTACTGAGAGGCTGCCTTCCTGTGAACATCCTCAGAGACCCACCCAAGATTACTTAAAAGGTCAAGTTGACATCAAAACTTAACCTTCACACTTTCCAAGAAGGATTTCAAGACGGACATGCAAGAGTTTTAAGGAAATGTTTGCAGTGATTCTTAAGTATGCCATCAAGTTCTAGCTCTGATTTCAGACTTGTCTCCCCAGTCCCACCAACCTGTCCTCAAACAAGACAGAATAGGAAAGTCGTGTCACCAGCAGCTTCTAGTTTTTACTTCCTTGCTTCCTCAGCTTTGCCTACCCTATCTCTCTGGACCCAACCAGGTGTCTTGAAGCTTAAAGAAAAATGAAAGCAGTTTCTTCTCCCCATTAAAAAAATAAGGTAACTCTTAATTTGATAAGACAAATATTGGATAAGCCCTACTTACCTTTTTCCCCCTAAATTATCTTCCAGACAAATGTGTTTCATAGTTCCCCCTTCAACTTAAAACCCATGGTTTATTCTTTCCTGACATCATTCCATTTCCTTATAATGCCCCACAACCGCCCCACCCCATTCTTCAACCAGAGAAACGTCACTCTTTTTCAGAAATCGTAGAGCTGTGGTCACTCGGCCATTAACTGGGTAGTAATTCCCCTTTGTGGTCTCAGCTTGCTATTTAAATGTTTTACTATTAGTTCGCTTTTGACATATTTATGCCTTATCAAAAGATGGTAAATTAAAATTTGCTAAGGAGATCCATAACCTATGCCTGTACATTTTCCCGGGTGTCTGGCATTCATCCATCTACCCAACAATTAATTTTTGAATACCATACCAGTGATGTGATTGATTAATAACCAAAATAAGGTGAAATATAAGTCCATAATTGAATTTAATACTGTGATATTTTACTATCCAAGTACTTTTGCATATAGCATCTCCTCATCCTTGTGACATTCTTCTGAAGCTGATGTGAAAAAGTAATATGTCATGCAAAACACTCAATTAGTAAATTCACTTTGACAGTGTTTCAAGCCAGCATGTGAAAAACAAAGATACTAAGTGGAATAATATAAACTTTAATTGTGGCATGTCAAACAAAGTCTTATAGTGATTTCATAAAAATACAAAACAAGATTGGTGAGCTGAGGAATAAACAACACTGGAACAATTTACGATTTATTCAACCAAATCCGCAATCTGAAAAAGGTACCTCTTAAATTCGGACTGAAAGCTTGGCAGAGAGTAAGACAGCCTGACCTCCATGGCTAATAAATTCCATAAGTAGAGAGAAAACATTAAAAATGCCCTGTAGCTCAATGTCTTCACCCAAAAGAACTAATCCAATTGAGTGAGACCAAAGGAAACGACTGGGGATGTATGGTTCCAAAATGTCTCTGAGGTATTCAAACCCAAGTCAATTTAAGGACTTGTAAGTTAATAACTAGGACTTTATACATAATCCCGTACTTTACAGGTAGCCAGTGAAGGTTTTATACAACCAGGGTAATGTGATTTTCATGCTTGATGTCAGTCAAAATGTCAGTAACTGAGTTCAAGACCAAGAAGAGTTCCTCATTCAGTCCATTAGGATAGCATAGTCCCAGAACAGTGACAGGTGGGCGGGCACAGTTTGTGTGGGAGGGAGAGTGAACTACAACACAGAGAGGGAGGAAGAGGCAGCAGGGGTCTCATGGGGACAGGGGTCCAAGCCATAGTGATGTTTAAAGGTGTAGCCAGTAAATAATTAAACAGGAAGTTTAAAAGATATGCCAGGAAGGAAGATGATATTAAATTCATAGTTGAAATCTTAGGAGTGAGCAGCCTTCTTCAAAGCTGCATTTCTGGGCAATTTAGGGATTTGCAGTGATGGTGAGACCCCAGAAGCAATCAGGATTTCTTCTTCATGTGATTCGTCACTAGCTTTTAAGAGCCAAGAAAAGAATATCCAGAGGTTAGGTGGTTAGAGAGTACATTTAAGTTTCAAAAGGGTGAATATGACTGCATTTAAATATATGTATACATTACATATATATATATATACACACACACACAAATGTGTGTGTGTGTGTGTGTGTGTGTGTGTGTGTGTGTCTTTTGAGACAGGGTCTTGCTGTGCTGTTCAACCTGGCCTTGAACTCAAGATTCTCCCCTCTCGGCCTCTTGATACTGAGATTACCTTCATACACCACCACCATGCTTATCTTATATGCATATTTTAAATGCATTCATTAGATTCTTGTTTGGAAAAAAAAGCCCTGAATTGTATGTGGCTGTTTGTTTTTATTTTCCCCTGGAAATATAGTGTCAGATAGTAAGATCTCTAGAGATTTGATATTGATTTATGTTGAGAAAAGAAAAATGGGGAAAAAAAGAAAAATGAGAAAGCAACCAGACCTAATTAGACGCCCTTAATATGTTCCAACTACAGTATCGATATCAGGAATTTGGGACCTATTCTACTCTCATTTAAATATTGCAAGGCAGGTGGTATGAGCTGCAGACAGGAACTAGCAAATAAGAGCTCAGAGGAATGTGGGGCTCTAGCTCCTGGTCACCTGAAATTTGTTTGCAGACTCTCCAAATAAGCACCACTTGGGTTTACACCTGCTGAGGCAGGATCTGCCTTAATGAGTTGTGGCGTTCTGAAAGGTCCATTCTGCATGTTCCTGGAGAAAGTCCACATAGATGGGGAGATGGCCCAGTGAGTAAAGTGCTTGCCGAAGTTCAAGACCCAGCACCCATATGATACGGTGATCTTGTAGATCCCCGTGCGAGGGAGCTTGCTGCTCAGCTCCAGGTTTGGTGAGATACCCCACCTCAAAAAAGAAGGTAGACAGGCTAGGGAGATGGATGAGTGAAGAAAGCGCTTGCTTGCCACGTAGTTCAGATCCCCAGCATCTACATAAATATCAAGTGGATGTGGTAGCCACCTGGAATCCCTGCACTTGAAAGGCAGAGACAGGGAACCCCTTCCCCCAGAAAGATGGTTAGCTATACGAGCTCAATGGGTAGGCTTTGGGTTCAAGTGAGAGAGCCTATCTCAGTAACTAGAGAGCAATCCAAGAAGACAACTGATAGATCTTTGGAGCTGAAAGAAATAAGACAACCCAGTCTGTTAGTCATTGTGTGGCCCATGGACCAGCACACAAGCCTCACCTGAGGCAGGTAAGGAATGTAGAATTTTGGCTCCTCCCTTGGGCCTCCTGAGCAAGAATTTGCATTTTAACACAGTTCCTGGGGATTCCTATACACATGACCCATAATGATGCACCGTGGAAGATGCTATCACTTAGGTCATTCATGACCAAGAATAAGAACATGTAACTGAGGATACAGGACACTCCACGATGGAGCAAAGGACTTTGAAATATGCCAACTCATCTTAGGCAAAGAAAAGATAGATGAGATCTGGTCACATCTAGGCTAAGATAACTAGAGTTATTGAAATCTTCCTACAGGTCAGATTGTTGACAGATGTATCAGTGAGAAAACCCATTTCAAAAAAATGAAGGAGAATAAGATGAAGAGAGGTGCAGCCTTAAGAAGTTGTCCGGGTTGTAATTTCTGACTTCCTACTTCCTTCAAATTAAATGAATTTAGAGAGTTGCCACAACTCTCTAAACTTATCACGAAATAATTCATTGAAATTCTCCTAGAAAACACTGTTGTTGCATTTAGGGTATCTTTTCTCTGTAATGCAATTAGAGTTATTGCATCAGTTTCAGTATCCAGCCATGCTGTGAGTGCATACTGAGCATCACCTACCATGCTGGATGCAGCGTAGTTACAATAGCTCACTTGAGGCGCCTACGGCTTTAAGTCTGTGGGATCACTATTTTCCTAAGCGTCATTACTCACCCACTTTTATAATGCTCTATGTTGTAGATCAAGAAGCCTTCATTTAGGAACATTGGAGAAGTAACTGGGGTGGTGGGGGGGTTTGAATCCAACTGAGGCCCTGATTGATCCTGTGGTCTATTCTTCGGTTCACAGAGTGAATGATGCACAGCTATCTTTGGATTTTTAAACCAAGACTCTCAAAAATACAAGTGACATTTCCATCAGGTCACTTTAGTGGGAGGATGGGTGTGGGGAAGATTAGTTGGTGCAGTAATAGAAGAGAAAATTAGAGCCTGGAGCAGGGATGGAGTTATGTGATGAGAGAGGAAGGGGCGGATCAAAGTTCCAGGGAAGAGGGATAGACCTTAAAATAGACGAGGAGGAATGAAAGAAAAAGTCTAGCTTGGAAGACAAGGGTGGTGTGCAGCTCCTGCCAGTAACAGACATTTGTAGAAGACCCCCCCCCATTGGCCCAGCTAGCGCTCAGTGTAACTTCAACTTCAAGCAGATGAATACCAATGTCACCAACAAAATTATGCTGCCTATAGTTGGGCACTATATCTCAGGCACTAAGTATCTGAGAACATAAACCTCTCTTCAGATGATCACTTTTCCTTTTTTTTTTTTTTTTGATATGTGTATTTGTGCACATGCATATATGTTCGTGTGTGGTGGTGGTGGAGGGTGCGGGCCTGGCAGGTCAGAGAACAACTTCCAGGGTCTCTCATTGTTCACTGTTGGCCAGGTGAGCTGGTGGCCAGCTTCTGGGAAATTCTCCCTGTCTCCCTCCCACAGCTTCTGGCTTTTACTTGGAGTTTGGAAGTACAAGAGCTTTGTCTACTGAGCCGCCTCCCCAGCACTGAGGTGGTTTCCTTTCTAGGGAGAAGTTCCAGAAGACAAAGGAATTGGTGAAGACAACTGAAAGATTCACAGGGCATTTCTTTTTAAAAATCTTGTAGCTAAAATAGGCCAGTAGTAATTCACACTAACCCTAATTTTATTGTCTTACGCTCCTAAGCACAAAGTTCAAAGCTCTACCTGCCTGTATTGTTTTTTCTTTCAAGAAGCCCTGGTTTTGTTGTTTTTAATCTATGGACAACAAGCATTAATATAGCCAAATCTGTAGTGATCCATCAGTTCACATGATTTCTGATGGGAAGGGTGGGGGGAAGGTGGGTGCGGGCGTAGGGAAGAGAGCTCAATTCCCACCCAACTGCATCTGGGACTTTGAGTGGTGTTTCTGCACATCTGTGTCAGAAAGAGGAGCTGAAACAAAGCTGACTCCTCAGCTTTTGCAGCCACAGAGACGGGGCAGAGCCATCTAGAGACATAAGTCTGCTGACACTAACACTGTACTGCTTCTCACATTTCCTCCCCAGAGACTTAAGTGATAGAGTTTTAGAGAACTTGCCAGATTTCTATATTCTAATAAGCCAGAAGAAAGCAAAGCAAGTCGATTAATTCAATGAGAATTTTACATATTTATGTCTTCGATTGTCATCCCCTAGGACTCTCAGTATGCTGAAGCTGAGAGAAAATATTTCTAAAGCTATAGCACAAAAGAAGTTTGAGATGTATTCATCATGTTGTTATTTAACAGAACGTCAGAACACTAGATGTGCAAATATAAAGGGTCCTCTCTCTCTCTCTCTCTCTCTCTCTCTCTCTCTCTCTCTCTCTCTCTCTCTCTCTCTCTCTCTCTCTCTCTCTCTTATATGTAGCCCTTGGCTGGTATGGAATTCTTTATGTAGACTGGGATGACATTGAAATTGTAGTAATCCTTCCACCTCTGTCTCCCAAATCCTGGGATTTCAGGCATGTGCAACTATTCTCTGATTTGATTGATTGATTGGTTTAGCATGTGTGGATTATATGTGTGGTATGGTGATTGTGTGTGGTGTATGTGTGGGTGCCCCATGTGTGCATGGAGGCCAGAGGAGAACGTTGGCTGTCTATCACTCATCCGCTTGCTTCCTTGACACAAAGCTGCCATTGTGGTTTTGCTTTTCCAGTGAGCCCCCAGAGATCCTCCAGGCTCCACTCCCCACAGGACTGGAGTTGTAAGAATGCATGGCCACACTTATCTGTGTATACGGGTGCTGGGGAATCAAACTCAGGGTGACTCAATCAGGCCCTCGCAGGCTTTTATGCTTGTGTGGCAACTGCTCTTACCTGCTGAGCCCTCTCGGCTGCCTGTCTTATTTATTCTCTCTTCCCCCATTTCTAAGTTGCACTCTTTGGGAGGTCGTCACTTTGCAGAGCTCGTACTTAAGGAGTAGGGGATGACTGGCTTCTACAGAAGTCATTTTTAGTTCCTCTGTCAGTGAGGTTTATCTGTGCCAAGTCCTTATATATTTACTCAATCATTTATGTAGTATGAATAGTGATTTCTACTGTTATAATCTCATATTAATTTATTCATTTTGTTGCTTCGATTGTTCCAGCTTTGGGGCTGGGATGTGTGTTTTTTTTTCAGTTTATTTTTTGTCTTTTGGGTGTATCCCTATTACTGGATTTTGGCTCTTTGTGTGTTTGTGGTACTAGGGACTGAAGTGCATGCTAAGCAAGCACTCTCTACCACTGAGCTGCATCCTCAGCGCTTGGTTTTTTGAGCTAGGGTCTCCTGGTATGGTCCAGGCTGGATTGGAACGCACTGTGCCCTTCAGGATAGCCTCAATCCTCCTGTCTCAGCCTCCCAGTGCTAGGATGGCTGTTGTGTACCTGTGAAAATGTGTTTAAATTTGCATCTCCTTACTGCCATGGACTGAATGTGTCCCTCCAAATTTATATGTTAACACGCTGCTCTCCTAAGTGATGGTAACTGGGAATGAGGCCTTTGGAGGCATTAGGTCAGGAAGGTGGATATGTCACGATGAGCTTAGTGACCTAGCAAGAAGAAACAGGCCCTACCTCATATTCTCTCTCTCTCTTTCTTTCTCTCTCTCTCTCTCTCTCTCTCTCTCTCTCTCTCTCTCTCTCTCTCTCTCTC
>PVHP010020862.1:0-30166 GCA_004024765.1 Zapus hudsonius | reverse complement strand
CATCTTGATGAAGATAATGATTGATGCTCATTACTAATTTGGTACAGAAACAAATCTCCTAGTGTCCAAATTACAACTATTCCCCATTAACAAGAGCACCAGAGACAAAGAAAATGTGCTAACATTACAAAGAACTGTGAACTTACATTGACTATAAGGATGAGAGGCTTGAATGAGAGGGTTGTTGTTTGGTTTAGGATATTATGAAGATATTTAGCTGTCAGCTAATAAGGGAACAGGCCAGACTTCTCAAAATCCTGTCAAGTCTGGTGATCCCACAAGTCTTTGGAAATAACTAAGGGTCTCCCTAGAGACAGGTGAAAGGAGTTCTTTTATCCCTACTATCCTCACCTCCTTGACGCCTTAGCCCTGCCTTCATTCAGCCATAAAACGCACATGGTACAAGTCTTCACCTTTGCTCCCTCTGCTGCAAATGCATTAGACTTTTAGCATGAAGCGCTTTAAATTCCTTGCCCATCTCTAAACTTACTTAATAGAACGCTACCCAAAAAAATCTGTTTTTTTTCCTCAGCTGGATATTTCTTTTAATGCTAAAGTCTGACTAGAAAGTTAGAGCCCCCTTCAAACATCTTTATTCTAATTAAATTTCAATTGTTTTATGTTCTCCAGATGTCAGTGTGTGATGATGCGAAATTATTTGGTATAAATTACTGGTGGATTCATATTGATAGTGGCTCACTTGGACATAATTTTAGAGTGTCTACCGTTTAGACCCTGGTGCACCTGCAGAAACAGCATAAACTGTTGACAGTTTTTAAGTCATTAATGCCGCTCCCTGATCGGAAGGTGGGCGTAGCTCACTGTGACCCCGCCAATCTTTCTCCAGACGACTCCACGCCTCCACAATACAATTTAAATTCTGCGACTCCGATTCTACCAGCAGCGTTCACCGGGAGCCTCTAAGGCGTCCAGGGAGGCTGGTAAACCTGGGCAGAAGGCTGCCCAGAGCATCCCCAGCCCAGGGCCCCGCCTCCAGCGGCTCAGCACTTCCCCACGCCCTCCAGCACGGCCTCTTGCTCTTGATTGGTCTGTGCGCTTGTCAGTCACACCAGGAGGATGGGCCCGCAAGGCCGAATCCAAAGGAGACGCTCTGGGTTTGCGTCATCCCCGTGCGACCCAGGCCGGGGAGGGCGGGGCTGCGAGCGCACCGCGGTGGTCCTGGGGCGGCTGCGGAGGTATCATGGCCGCTGCCACGGAGCTGGCGTCCTCGAGCGGCGGTGACGGGAGCCTGGAGCCATGTTCTGGACCCCACTTGTCCCGAGAGGTGCTCTGCGAGATCGTGCGCTCCCTGCACACGCTGGCGGGACAGGTGAGCGGGCCGGGGACCGTGGCTCCGCGGCGGGCGGGCGGGCGGCGGGTGGGGTGCTGCTGGAGCTGCCGCCCCTGCTCGGCCCTGGCTCCGTCCGCACCCACGGGGAGTGGGCGCCCAGGAAACCCCGGCCCACGGCGGGACCCTGCGCCCACGCTGCCCCGCGGGCGCCCGAGGCGCTTAGGTGCGTGCTGGAAGTGCACTGGCAGAAGCCTGACATTTTTGGAAAGTCGTCCTCTCCACCTTTTTGGGAGGTGATTTGTTCTAATGAATCACTCACTGTGGGGTTGTTTTGTCTTGGTTGTTGTTGTTGTTGTAAAACTCTTTGGTTTTTTTTATGTCTGGCCATTGTGTGCATCTATGACTCTTTTTCAGTTAAGGAGGAAAGCGAACGGATTTTTAAAATGTAAATTGTAATATATCTAGGTTAAGATGAGTTATGTATGGCCGGTGATAACTCCGTCTATTGTTTAACTTCTAACTAGCTTTACTGGCTGATAAGTTGCTCTTCCAGAAATGTCATACTAAAAGCTGGGTTTTAAGAACATGGGCTCCCTACACTTTATTTAATAAAGTCATTCATAATGTAATAAAGCAAAATTTAAAGCAGAAACAAGAGTGTGTTGACTGCTTTCAAAAATATTTTATGTCAAACGTGTTTACTAGTTTGCTTTGGGGCTGATTATGAGTGCCTGTCGTGGGCGCAGCAAGTACTTCTGTTAAAGGAATTGGTAAATTCCTGTGAGAATAAAGTATTTCTGTCAAGGGAAGTGGTAAATCCCTGTGAGAATAAAGTATTTGTTTGATTTGTAGCAGTCTTTGGAGGAATGTAGAAAAAAACCTCTTGTGACTTAAACAAAATTTTAGAAACCTTAATATGTTTGTTGTAATTGACAAACACTACTATACTATAAGTTGTAGATTCTGTTTTGTGTAATGATGCAGTTGTTGTCTTCTAAAAGTTAAAGTACATTTTAAAACTCAATTGTTTAGCAAGTACTTAACCCCTCCCTCTCCCATTTTTTTCATTTTTGGTCTTAGACATTTTGATTGTTAATAACATTTCAGCCTTAAGACCCCTGATCTTTAAATTGCTTAAAATAGAACTTTTGGGGCATGGACATTGGAACGTTAAGGTTTATTGATATTACGATGAAAGCGATGTATACTCACCTTCTTGGAGAAGTTTTAAAAATGATTTGAACATCTCTAAGTAAGTTGCATACTGAATGTGAAAAAAAAATTCATTAAAATTTATAAACCTTCAGGTATTATAAAGGTTTAAGTAAAGAAGTGATTAAAGTTTACTTAGGTCATGTATCAAAAATGTTGAAGTATTTATGAATTTTCAGTGAAGGGACCTTTTATACAAATGTCAAAAGTGCAATTGTTTTATCAATTAAATGCTAGCCATTTGATAATACTCCAGATTTTGAGGTGACTTGTTTAAGAATAAAAGGCAGAATAACGCTTTAAAAATTGTCCCTGAGGAGTATTTTCTTTGGCAACGCGTTTAGAGGATTTTCAAAATGTAAACTGTCATATGCCTAAGGTCATCTTAAGTACCACTATATTATTAGTGTTCTTCAATTTTTTTTTAAAAAAGAAAGCAGAATGTTTAAAAGGATCTTCTCCTTCAGGTTGCAAAATTGACCTATATAACCTTTTTTGCTTGCCTCTGGATGGCCCATGTTACCAATAAGATTTATTATTAGTTTGGATTTTTGAAATAATAATGTTTCTACTGAAAATACGGATGTAAATAGTCAATATTAATAACATATTAATAGAGATTTTGAGTGGATGGTTCACTATTTTAAGACTTTTCATGTAAAAATGCATAGAGTTCATATTACTAATAGGAAATTTATTGGATGAACAGTTGGGTGTATTAGAGTCATTTTAAAATTAATTTGCAACATCATGTAGTTTTCAAAAAAGACTTAATTGTGTTTGAAGACTCATAATTTTGCTGAATTAATATGAGATTATAGTCCAAATATTAGGATTTACTTTATTTTTTTCTAGACAATGTGATGCTTTGCTTTGGTTTAAAGTTTGCCTGTGTTTTCCCCAAACCATTTTCTTAAATTTTCCAAAATTAACAGTAGTTCTCTTGGGTGTATTATAAGACCATGGTAATGGGTCACTTCCATACATAAATTGTTGTCTAACAAAATCTTTATAGGAATTTATCTTAATGTAAAAATCTTAAGTAACATAAGCTTATCTTTGCCAGTGCAGCCATGTAAAATTTCATGTCTTTATGTCTGCCTAACTGGACTTTTTTCAGTGCTTATGTTCTCGTAGCAACAAATTTGTGTGACATAGTCATTTATTCAGCACAGTGCCTATTATTAGTAATATGGGCTTTGTGTGGTCCCATGTACAGTAATTCATCTTTTTTATCATCACAACTCATAAGATCATCATTTGAACACAGGTCATATGTATCTATATAAAAACTAATTCTAAATAAATTGTTCCTGTAAATAAAGTATAATTAACTAGATTCCACTAAAGAATGTATTCTTATAGTATAGCACACATCCTTAGAAAAGTTTATGAGTGTTCACTTTCACACATCAAGTGAGTATAGGTAGAAGTGCTCTAAAATTTTGTCATTAATCCTATATTCAGAGACTTGGTAGCTATCTGGATAAGATTTTATTCTAATAAATCACCAACTGATAAGGACATTTCTGTGTATCTTACTAGAAAATAACACTTAGCATAAACTTCTGGATATTTCACCCAGTTTTTGGCAGTTTATTTCTCTATTGTGGGGAATTACTTGTTTTTCATTTTGAGAATTCCACAGCTAAATTAAATAGTGGGTTTTAAGTTTTTGTTGAGGTAGATGTTGCCATCTATTCCTGCATATAAATAATACTGATTTTAAAATTATTTTTTAAAATGGTTGAAGTTGAAAACAGTAAATATGTGATCAAGAAGATCTGACTAATGATGTATTTTAGACATTCATGTATCTACTTAACAAAGATAAATACACATATTAGGACTTTTGCAAAGCAGTATAACTGAGCTGGAATTAGTAGGATTCTGAATAGGGCAAACCTATTTTGACTCCATTCAAAGGTATTTTAGATATTGAAGTTTCAAAGGAGCCTTCATCTTTTTATCTTCCATGGATGGCTTTACCTCTAAGATAGTTCCATTACACAGACCTAAGAATAAAATTAGAGTAATTGACTTTAAAAAAATGAAACTGTATCTATTTGATCTTTTAAAATGGTAACTGGGTAGAGTATTTTATTTTATTTTATTTTATTTTGGGGGGTAGAGTATTTTAATGTATCATTAAAACTCAGTAACTGAGCAAAATTGGCATGTGTTACACCATAGAAATCTTATTTTTTGTGACAATCCCAGATGTACAGCTTAATCGTGTAATTTTTGTGATGTTGCTGGTTTGCCCCTTTGAAGCTTAACCTCAAAGATGATGTGGTGAAAATTACAATCGATTGGAACAAGCTCCAGAGCCTCTCAGCATTCCAGCCTGCATTACTCTTTAGTGCACTTGAGCAACACGTTTTATATTTACAGGTAAATTTCTTATTAGAAATGTTAACTGGATATTGAAAATAGAAGATAAGTATGGTAAATTAGCTAGAGAATTTGTCAGTTCTACCATAACACTATGTTAGGAGTGTTATTAATAAAAGGTTATTTAAATCCATGTTGAATCTAAATCTGTTCATTTCTATAGTGATCAGATTCGCTGTGAGCATGTAGCCCAATAGGCCAATGTGGGTATGATATTAAAAGAAGGCAATTCTGTTCCATTGTAGACCTGTACTGAAAATTCAATACCATTTCATCTGTGGTGGGTTATAATTAAGCAATAAGACACGGCAGGTGTGTGTCATGCTATGATAATGATTCCATGCCTTGGGTGAGTTTGGAGGCTCATGGAGTGCTTTCAGTGGTTCAAGGAGTGGCATTATCCCAGCATGACACATCCTGGAGTGTCTGTTGCAATTAAACAGTTTCAGCATAGTTTTTAAAAAGAAAGTAATTTCTGTGACATTAATGTCTCATCTTAGTAAGTAGCCAGTCACTATTTCATCTTTTCTTGATAGTTTGAAATAATTCATCCTTGATATTAGAAGTCATTACTGAACTGTTATTTATAATAGCATTGTGTATTTTAATATTTCAGTTCAATAAACCAACAGTATTATGACTTTGCTAGTTTCCTTTGAACTTCTCTGCAGTTATAATTGATATAAGTATCCACTAATCTAATCAAAGTGTACAATGTGAAGTGACAAGAAGATAAGTAGAACTATTTGGATTGGTCATTTTACTATGATTTGTTAAAAGGTTTCAGAAGAATATTTTACATGGCAAACAGTGGAAGCAAAATTATAGTATGAAAAAAATAATTGGAATATTGGTGTGTTTTGCCTAATGGAATGACCATTATTTTTTAGCCCTGCATTCATTGACTCTGGCAAAATTTAACTGTGTTTCATATTAAAAGTAATAGTTAACCCTGTCTTTAATGGGCAGAGCAATGAGCTATAGAACTAAAATAAGACCTGATTTGGTGATGGGAGGGGGGTGATGGTTAGGAGGAATGGAAGTAAATGAGTAAATAATTTACATTATTCAGCAGGGCTTTTTTACCCCTTGTAGTTACAATAATAAGTGTCTGTCTGTTTTCAGCTATGGATCTAGTGTAGGGCTTTTTCCCTCTTGTTCGTTTTCTTTTGTAAAATTTAGTCACATGACCCAAGAAGATAGCTTACCATGTCAGGAAAAGGCTGAGTGTTCACTCAGCATAACACCTATATATTTCATGTCTGTGCCCTCTCATTCACTTTGGCCAACTGCACTTTCAAGTGGAGAATCTCCAGTGATACAGTGATAATGCAGGGCTTTGCTGAGAGAGCATGGCTCTCCTGTTAAGGAGGAAAAATACTAAGCCTTAGTGTTCTGAGGAGGCATTTGAATGACATGTTAATTAAGTGGCATTGGTGCCAGAGGCTGACGGCTTTGATTTGGCACAAAATAAAAGATGAGTGACAGAGTGATTTCCTCAAAGAAAAGAAAATTTTGAATTTCCTTAGGTTTTCTCTCTTTTTCGCACAAATTTGCAGCAAATGATAATGGTCATAGTAAACATTTGTATGTTGTCAGACCTATATATCTTATGTGCTGTTTGTATTTAATAACTGATACTGAATATTTCATTTCCTTTGCTGAATTTATATAATACTATGTAATGAATTTTGATGTGTTTGGAATTTTGTTCTTCTCAGCCTATTTTAGCAAAACTTCATCCTTTGATAAAAGAGAATCCAACTGCTACTGACGACATAAGAAAACCAGAAACAGAGAGCAAGAATGAGCTAAATGTCCAGTTTCCCACTGGTGATCTACAAGAGGAAGAAAAGCTCAAAGACTGTGACTTAGGAGATGTGAAAAAGACACACATCCATTTTGACCCAGAAGTAGTTCAAATAAAGGCTGGAAAAGCAGAAGTAAGAAGTTTGGGTGACAGATGGTGTCCATTATTTTTAAAACGCCAATGATGTTGACATTATTAAATGTACTTCTTGTTTGTAGATTGACAGACGAATATCTGCATTTATTGAAAGAAAGCAAGCTGAAATCAATGAAAACAACGTCAGGGAATTTTGCAATGTTATTGATTGTAATCAAGGTAATTAGAAGTTGATCTTGGACTTTAAGCATTATTTTTTTACAGCTGTTCTAATGTGTTGTTTGGAATTTCTATTTGATAATAGACTGCTGCAGAGATGTTAGCATGTTAGTTACTCAGAATGTTTACCACAGGTTTCACATGAAGGTTTCCATAGGAGGTGAAGGTGGAGTGTTGGGTTGCAGGTTTAGCCAGGAGCACTACCACGAAGCAGCTCAGCCTTGTGAGTTTGAAGCAGCCTATATAATGTTAATATGGAAAGTGAACTTCGTAAAGTTAATAGTATTCCTCAAGAGGGAGCAGTTTTCTCATTACTCCTGAGTTATGTAAAATGTTTTGTCATACTATAACCAGCTTGTCATGAAGACCATGGGGCCCTAGGTTTTTTCCTTTTTCTCATAGTACATGCTTTTGATCTTCAGATTTTCCTTTTACTTGAGGCTTTATTATGCTTATGGATCTCCAGCATACCTCTAGGATGCCAGCTATTCCACAGCACTTCTCATCCTCATAACAATCAGAGCAAGTGGTTGTTAGAAAAAGTTATGAAGAAGGGTTCATAATTAGATTGAACACTTTTCTTGCTGCCTGTAATATCTTAACTAGTTATTGATAAACACAGAATTGTCAGAAGTGATTCATCACATTGATACACTGATTCCCTTGTTAAACTACTCTAGGCTTAGTTTGGGTCCTAAATTCAACCTTTTCTGCTATTAACTTTCACATATATATCTTTAAATTCCCTAACTTTATCCCTTAGCTTTTCAGAACAAGTACAGCAGTGGCAATGTCTCAGGTACTACAATCCAGTTGTGAGCAACTTCTGAGAAAGGGTTTGTTGAGGGAGTAAGCGCATGTGTCACTAACCTTACTCCTCTGTTCTCCCTGCTTGTTCTAGTGTTATAAACCACCAGGGGATAGAAATTGGCAAGAATTGAAATGCTCAGCAGGATTCCTTGGCCCATTCAATCCCTTGCTGGCTCAAAACAGTGCTAGCAAGAATTGCTGTGAGGAATGACTAGCACTCATACCGTCACCATCCTCGCCCCATGCTGAATTTCCACTGATGGGTCTGTGTGTTTGGAGTATAGCTCTGGAATAGGCGATAGCGGCCAGGAAAATACATTTTAATGTGTTGGTGTATTCCTTCTAAGATCGCTCAGTTGACCTAAACATAAACAATTTAAGTTTTAAAAATCAAATTCCAGAGGACAAAAATCAGCATCTCATTTAGCCTCCTTTTTTTTTTTACAAAATAATTATTGAAATTTTGTGGAAACTTCACTGCTAACGAATGGTTTTACTGTTACTCATTAATATACAGCTACCAATAGCAGTGTATAACATATGTTCATAAATAACAAGCATGTATTATCTATGTTAATAATTTTATATGTTAACAGCTTTTCAGTTTTTCCCTTTATTGAGGCTTAATTTGAAAAAAAATTATACTTTTTAGCTTGGAAAATATATTGCAACAAGTTTTCATAGTATATCTTTTCTAAAGCTGTATTTTGAAAGATAGGATGGGATGAAGACTGGTGATAGGAATTATTTAAGTGAACACTGCATGTGTTGTGTGTGAGGTCTCCGAGGTTTTTAATGTTTTCTCTGAAATTAGAAGGTGTTACATACGTAGTTATTCATTTTATTAGATGTTCATTAATTTGGTAATATTGAAAATGCTGACTAAAAACAAGATTTGTCAGAAGATGTGGCTTCTGTTTTTGTGATGGCAATAGACTGCAGTGTCTATTGTAGTGTTCTACAGTATATAAATAATTTTCTCCAAAGACCCAAAAGGTTTCTAGTGATACTGGTTTTCATAAAAAATTATATTACGTTGTGCACTTAATATTAATGGCTTTCTGCATGTAAATCTGAACATTAGATAAAATATTAGACGTGATTCATTTTTTAAAAAATATTGCTGGGTGTGGTGGCACACGCCTTTAATCCCAGCACTCCACTCAGGAGGCAGAGGTGGAAGGATCGCCATGAGTTCTAGGCCAGCCTGGGACTACAGAGTGAATACCAGGTCAGCCTGGGCTAGAGCAAGACCCTGCCTTATAAAACAAAACAAATTTTTTTTAAGGAGAGAGAAAAAAAATGGGTGTGCCAGCGCTTCTAGCTGCTGTGAACAAATTCCAGGCGCATTTTTGTACATCTGGCTTTATATGGGTACTGAGGAATCAAACCCAGGTTGTTAGGTTTGCAGGCAGGTATCTTAACCTCTGAGCCATCTCTTCAGCCCTAGATATGATTCATTTTATAGGTTAAAGACTATTGTGCATGTGATGGTAATTACTAACTACTATTACTAAAAATTATATTTTTTGAGTAACAATTTTTCAGTTTGTCAAAATGTCATATTTATAATTAAGAATTTTTAAACTAACATTCATTTAAATTCTCCTTAGAAAATAGTTGTGCAAGAACTGATGCTGTTTTTACCCCTTACCCTGGATTTAAAAGTCATGTGAAGGGTAAGTAATAACACATGATCTCTTCATCCCTGGCAGATTATTAACAGGATAGAACAGAAATAACTTTCCCATCTAAACTTTATTTATTTTAAAACAAAAATACTCCATTATTTGGGGGTTAGATGAAAAGAATATAGTGCTAGGGAGAGAATTTCTTTTTCTGTTTTTGAAATTAAACTTATGCAGGCTTAAACTTCTTACCTTAGTTTCCAGAGTTGTAAATACATATGGACCACAAACTAGACCTGAAGGACTTCAAGGGTCAGTTCGTAAACTTAGTGGCACGCTTCGAGATTGTGGTAATCAGGCTGTAGAAGAACGACTACAGAATATCGAGGCTCATTTGCGATTGCAGACAGGTAAGCAGAGCGTTAGGTGGTCCCCATGATGTACCTGCAAATGGTGAGATAAATTGCATTCATTTACTCTCTAAATTTTCGTTGAGTACCCTCATGTAAAACCACTGCTCTAGATAATTAAAAAAGAAATGAATGAACACTCACTACTCTCATGAAATGTACAGTTGTTCATGTGTAGGTTCTCCCCTAACCCTTCTTGCCACTCAGCTAAAATTGAGAAAGCGTTAGTAGATTGAAGACAGATTCCAAATAGATTGTTAGCCTTAGTTTATTGAGGACACAGCAGAAAACTACTACAGTCTTTTCTACGGCCAATTTCAGAACTTACCATTATCACCTCTAATTCTTATCACACACTCTGCCAGCTACAGGCAGTTGGTAAATGTGGTCCAAGTTAACATGTGAATAAACCAGCCAACCAAGAAACACATAAATAAGTAAATGCCATAGGAAAAGTGGTCCCACATTTATGAAACAATGCTGCCAGTCACTCTGAAAGTGTTATGCATGTGTCCCCCTCTGTGGAGGCCTGGGTTACTGTTTCTGTCACACTGATAATGAAACAAGTTCAAAGAGCTCAAGCAACATGCACAAGACAGTGGCAACTGAAAATCAAACAAAAGTCTTAACTGGCTGTCGAGTCTGAATCTCTTCATTTAGTCACCAGGTCTATTGATTCTGCCTTTTAAATGGCTCCTTTTCTGTCCACAGCTACAGCTGTAGATGAAGCCACTATGATCTCTGTCATGAAGTGAGGGAGAGTGAAACTGGACTATTTGCCAGTAAACATCTTTCTCTCAATCATTCTTTACCATGTGGGCCAAATTGCCTGATTTAAAGCTCAAATCTGATCTTGTTCCTACCCAATATGAATTCTTTAATGGTTTTCTATAGCCCATACATGCTTACCAAACACTATTTATCCTTTCATTCAGCAAATCTGTTCCTGCTGTAATCCAGGCACTGTTCTAGATACTAAAACATCCTCTGAACAGAAATTCTATTTTGCAGAGATAGCTTGTTGAATTAATAAATTACATGGCATGCTAGAAGGTAAGAAGGGCTAATGAACAACTTGACCAAGATGAAGGAAAGATGTCATTTTGGATAGTATCATTCACACCTATAGCTGTAGCCATGGAATAGGACTTCCTGCCTCCTACTTTACTGCCTGATAGTCTTTGTTCCCACCCTACCCTGATCCCAGGATAGTGTGGATCCTTCTTTTATATAGCCTCATATATCTTCTACTCCCTGCACTCCTTTAAAGCTGCTACTACAGTTTTCGGTTTGTTCAATGTCTATTTTGCAGTCAGCTTCTCATTGCTGGAAGAACACACAACCAGAAACAGCTTATGAGAGGAAAGGGTTTATTTCAGGCTTACAAATTCCAAAGGAGCACCATCAGTGGTGAAAGAAACTGGCACACTTCCATAGATACAAGCAGAGAGACAACACCAACAGCACAAACAGCCAGAACTCAAACTGCTCTGAAAGCACTAGGCTGAAATCGGATCTATCTCCAGTAACATGTCCCCTGCTAGGGGCTCAAGTTGCAAGCTCAATTTTAATAAAACACCTGAGTCTATGAGTGGGACCATACATTCAAACTATCAGCATTCAAATTACCATAGGGTGGGATTATGTCTGCCTTTTTCATTGCATTTTGAACACCATGCAAGGCCTGCACAAAGCAGATGCTCAAGCATTTATTGAATGAAAATTGCTAACTTTACTCTTGTGCTGATTTCACTTTTTTTGGACTGTGAATAGTACTATGGGACACACGTCTATCTCATGGGACGTCAAGCAGTGGCACCACGATGAAGTGATATTTGAGCCCTAGAAGGATTAGTAAGAACTTTGTAAATGCTACACATTCCAGAAAGGGAAGAGTGTCTACAAAGAAGGACATAGGGACAAGATACAGTTCAGGAAGGTTCTGGCCCTAGGTAGAAGAAACTAAGAGAAGGGATACATTTTTGAAGGTAATAAGAAATGAATATTAAGAATTAATATCTCCCAAAAGTAGATCAATTTAAAATGTTATTATATATAAGGTTTGATTGGTTAAATCTCTAAAAAGTTTATTCTTTTGAATGCTTACAATCTGCCTCTAATGCTTCAGGTACAAGGAACACTGACATGGTATAGTCATGGGCTCTGTCTTTGCAAAGCCTTCATAATCTGCGTGGGAGAAAGTAGAATATCAAGAAGCGCTTAAGGGTGTGGTGGGAACACAAGGAGCCTCTCTCTGAAAAGGTGCAGACAGGGCCTCAGAGCACAGAACTGGCTCTGCAAGGTCCAGGGTTAGATGGGAAGAGCCACAAGAGCAGCATCAGAGCAGGTCACTCGTCTTACTATATTCAGGAGCATGGTATCCAAAGCCCCAAGACCACATATTCTTGGGGAAAGAAAAAACAAATCCGAGAGTCTTTATATTTAACAAACTGATAGTTTTGCTATAACTTACCTATATAATTGCATAATGACTACGTGTCATTCATTCGGTTGAGTTCCCGCTCCCCGGGCATGGCTGTCCCTGAGCTGATGCTGCTTCACAAGCTGCACAGCCACAGCCACAAAAGTGATCTCTGTCCTAGCAGAGCTTGTGCCAGAGGGAGCACACAAATAAGACCCAGGCCGTTGAGTGACCATGGTGTGGGGAAAATGAAGACTGGGTAAAGGGAAGCAGTAATACTAGTCCTTTTAAAAGGATGTCAGAGAAGTCCTCTCATATTCGGTAACTTTTTAGCCAAAACCTGAAGATGGCCAAAGCAGACCTCAGGATTGTAGAGGTAGAGGGAACTGCAGTTGCTAAAACTCTCAGGATGCTTGGCCTACTTGAATAACCCAACAAAGGAAATCAAGTGGCTGGAGCCGTGTGTGTATAGAAAAAGTATAGGAGTGTAGGGACGTGTGGGCCATTGTAAGGACTGTAAATCGTAAGACTGACTCTCTCTCTCTCCCTCTCTCTCTCTCTCTCTCTCCCTCCCTCTCCCTCTCCCTCTCTCCCTCCCTCCCTCCCTCCTCCTCCTCTACCTCTCTCTTTCTCAAATAAGTAAATATTAAAGAAAATTTTAAGGAAAAATTACTCATTAGAATTTCAGAATTTTGTTTTTCTGAATATAGGTGGTCCAGTGCCAAGAGACATTTATCAGAGAATTAAGAAACTTGAAGATAAAATTCTTGAATTGGAAGGCATCTCTCCTGAATACTTTCAGTCTGTAGTAAGTATAAATATCTTTTAAAAATGAAGTATTGTTTTAACTTAGCACTTTTCATTATGTAACAACTCATTGATCTATATGTGAAACACTTTTAATAATTAAAAGATAGAGGAAAACAGTCCTGATCAGTGGGTTATCTAGGTCTCTAATTCTGAGGCCCTTTTAACAATTTAGAAATACTTGTTACTATACATTACTCAGATTTTTCTAGGCTGTTTCCATGGCATAATAAAGCAGCCTGCATTCATTCTGGGACTGACCTGGCTGTCTTGTTAAGCAAGCACTTCATTTTAAACTTGTCAATTCCTTGTCTCTTTAAAAGGTCTATCTTCCTCCAGACTGTTTTCCTCAGCCCATAGACAGTTAAATTCCTCACCACTAACCAAGCATATACCTCACACTGTCACCCTGAACTCTGACATTCATTCATTCACCTTGCCCTTTTTCCAAGGACATAAGGTGTTTGTTAATAAGTATATCCTCGGCACATTCCATGTTTCCTTTTAAACAATCCAGAGCTCCTCAGTACATCCTGCTTTCCACATTCTTCTGAGATGATTGTTCACTTGTGCCAAGGTTTGTGGGGTTTTTGGTGCATTTATTTATTTATTATTTATTTTTATTTATTATTTCTGTTTTTTGAGGCATGGTCTCAGAATGTAGCCCAAGCTGGCCTTGAACTCCTAAACCTCCTGCCTTAGCCTCCTGGTATTGGAGACATGCATCAACATGCCTGCCTGGGTTTGCCGTGTCTTTGCATGTGATTTTTTTTTTTTTGTAAATAGTACCATATTAAAAAGTGAGATTATACTACAATTTCTGAAAAATTACATAAAATAGCTGATATTAGCATGATCTCATAAATCATTGATGAAATGTATGTAAAATTCACTTGTGACAGACTAGCAGTCCCAAGTTATTTTGATTGGGTATTTGAGTAAGCTACAGAATAAAAATGGACAGGAAGTCTTAAATGACAAAAATTGAAAGAAAAAAGTTGATTACTGCACTAAAATGTAAAATGAAGTTTATCCTTAAGTCCAAAGGGCTAAAACAAAGATTCCATGAGTAGATGCCAAACCCTTAGCATACTTTGCATCATTTGGTGAAACCTCAGAAAAAGCATCTGCTTGACTTGAGAAACCATCTGTGAGGTAGCTATATAAAGGGGATTCATTTCCATTGCCCATCAGCCATCTGATTTTGGGAAATGTGTTGGTTAAATTACAAAGGTCTTTCCACTTGGATTATTCTTTGAATGTTTCTTCCCAGAAAACTTTCTAAGACATTGTTTCCTACTTGTTTTTCTCAAAGAAAACCGCTTTCATTAACCCTTAAGAAAGTTAAAGTTCCATTTCATACCTTGTTAATGTAATTCTTACTAGCAGAGCTGATCTTACTTGTATCAAGTGACTCTAGTGAAACCTTTCTTGGTCACGTGTCTCTTCTCTCTGAACCTGTTTTATAAAAACTTATATAGTGACTTCACTAACAAAATAATAGTGCCTTCACATTGTTATGTTCTGGGTGGTATTTTTATTGTGGACCTGCTATACATAAGAGAATGCTCCATTGAAGAAGTAGAAGTTATCAGATTACAGAAGACCTTAAATGAAATGTCAAGTGCTTTTCCAGGCAAGCGGAGCCGGGATTTATTGAAAGCACCTGAGCAGAGAAGTAAAATCAGTGTGTAGGCATATTTATCTAATATTGCTGTAGGAGAATAGGGGATCAAGTAAGGGCAAGGAGATAGCACTGTACTAATGTAGCTATGAATTGAGATTCTGAACTAGGACATGAAGAACAAGATAAGTTAATGCAAGCAGGAAAGAAAAATTGTCAGCTATCAATGACTGGATATGGAAAGAGAGTAAGAGAGAGAGAGCAAGGATAAGTCCAGTTTCTAGTTTAAAAAAATAATTGGGGGAGGGGGCTGGAGAGATGGTTCAGCAGTTGGGGCACTTGCCTGTATAGCCTAACAACCAAAGTTTGATGCCCAAATACCCACATAGAGCCTGATGCCCAGAGTGTCACATGCATCTGGAGTCCATTTGCAGCAGCTGGAGGCCCTGGCATGCCCATTCTCTGTCTCCTCTTCTCTTCTTTTCTCTTCTCTTCTCTTCTCTTCTCTTCTCTTCTCTTCTCTTCTCTTCTCATCTTCTCTCTCTCTCTCTCTCTCTCTCTCTCTGCTTGCACATAAATAAATAAAAGTTTTTAAAAATAATAATTGGTAGAACAAGAAGGTCTGGAGGGGGCATAATTTTAGGGAAATATGAATGTAAAAGGGTATGTAAATTGACATCAGGTAACCTTTTTGAGATATATGATTTACACTAGAGACAACTGGGAGAATTTTTGTTGAGGAGCCAGTTAAGCACAGTGGATGAGACTAAGTGCACAGTAGCAAGAAAACTTAGAAATATAGACAAGGATTATCCTAGCGGGTTCAGCATTCATGAAAGAAGGGAGAATGGCAAATTGTGATATAAGGGCTTAGTAAAAATATTTCCAGCTCTTTAAAAACTGTCTTTGACTGGAAGACCCCCTTTGGATTAGCATAGAAATTACCTGTCTAGGTTAATAGTGATCAACAATGAAATACAGAACTGCAAAGGTTTAAGCATCCAGTCTTACTGTATCCAGGCCCAAGCCCAATGGGAAGGACTTCATATCCACCTTCTGTAACCTGGTGAAGGAGCCCTGTCTAGTCTCCACATTCCATACTTGGAATAAAGCCAGCTGAAGGATTTTCTGCTTCCTAAGGGAGCACATTGCCCAGCACCCTCCTCATTCAGGACATGTAGAGAATTGCATATCTTACATAAAGTGAATAGAAGAAACTATATGTAGCACAGTCCTGTAGCTTCTTAAGTTAGAACAGAGAAAGTTAAGCCTATTAAATTTCCTTAAATTGACCTTTTCTTAGAAATTGATTTGTGAACTCTGAAAATTAGATTCACATATAAATTCTGAGAGAAATTTTTGAAAGTTGGATAGAGGTTGATTAAGGCCCACATTAATAGGAAAAAGATTAAGACCCACACTAATAGGAAAAAAAATATATAAATTGTATTTGGTTCACAATACAAAACTAGAGCTAAAATTCCTTCCATTCAATGAAATACATAAACTATACAATGTTATATGTAAGACAGAATTGTGAAAAATGTTGATATTTATTGTACCTCTTAATGTAATTTTTCTAAAGATCTTATACTTTTAAACATGGAAATGTTTTAATATAATCTTAATATTTGCAGAGTGTGGCTTAATAGTCCATTTAAAAGATATGGTCTTTATGAATATTTCCAAAGACTGATTTTTAAATTGAAAACAGTAAATATAGCATGTTTTACAACTATATTTCTTTAGTCCTTTGTTCATATTCTAGAACTTAGCACTTATGTGTTTCTGTATCTGTTTTTCTCTGTCACTGCCCACCGCCCGCTGGGGCAATGATAAAACACGCACACACAAACACACATACACCACATATGGGTGGAAGAGTGTGCATTCTCTCTTTATTGCTCTCTCAGATCTCATTGCTCATACCTCATACCTCATACCTCATTCCTTATTCTTCTTACAGATATGCTACAGGATATATATATATATATATATATATATATATATATATATATATATATATATATATATATATATATATATATATATATAGAGAGAGAGAGAGAGAGAGAGAGAGAGCTCCTTGCCAATCAAGGAGCTATTTATTGGTCTATGACAAGAACCTGTGGGCATGATGTGCAAATAGCCTAATCAGGACTACCTCCTGAAACTCATTAAGCCAAGCCCCTCTTGGCAGGTTGTCAGGTGCCGTCCAAGACTAAGCCAGGGTGTGCCTCCAAAGGCCCCCAAAGGCTTTCGCCCCTGACATTTCTCACTGTATTTTAACTTCCCAAGGGCAAGAGCTCACCCTGAGGTGCACAGTATTTGTTAAAATGTTGAGGGATGATTGAATAAATGACTAGAGCATGGCTGATGGGCAGTTACTAAACTGAAAGGTTTAATAAGCATCTCCAAAGCAGTCACTATATGTAACTTCTAATCAGTAGTGCCTGATTTTAAAGGGGTGTGCTGGTGGAAGGGAATGCTAATGGCCATGTCTGCATCATCTGCACAGGCTGTGTCTCTGGTGGGTGTGGGAAGTGAAGGCCCAACTGGATCCAGCTGGAAGTTAGGTTGTAAATACATTTTGGAGGGCCTAAATTAGCCATTTGTACTTCCAGTGTTATCTGAGCATAGTTGGGTTTTTGAAAAAGAAAGAGAAACCTGTAATTTAGGTCTCTGGTTGGTATCATTGTGAAGTTTGAGTTGTAGAGAAATTGAAGTCAAGGAAATGAGTTTAGAAAGTATGTCATTGTGCAAGCTAGAGAGGAATAAAGAAAGGTTTGGATCGAGGCAATGATAAAAGAAAAGATAGCACACATATAAAATCATTTGCCCTTTACAGCTGATTAAAAGGGAAGAAGTGGTTGGTCATGAAATCGACTTCCTTGCTTAAGCTGCCTTAGAGCTTAGGCTTCCCAAACTGTATGTGTAACATCTTTGTGTTAGGAGACCAGCGTTATAAATGGAACAGTAAATTACTTGACAGTATGAAATAGTGAGAGGGAAGAGATGATTGTGAATTGTCCTGTATACCTGTTTCTGCAGTGAGCTGTACTCGTTAAAATTTCCATCTGTATATGAAATATCCTTATACATAAAATAAAGTTTAAAGCAAGTCTAGTGTGGTGTGTGTATAAGTGCTTTTATGAAAATAGTGTGTTCAGACCTAAAATAACCCCTAAACACCCATTTTACTATATTTAAGTCATTGATTCACTGATGCCCTTATTCTCCTCATTCTGACCCCTGGTGTAATAGTAATTGATTGCTTATGACATAGAAACTACTAATGGCTAAACTGTTAGGGTCTCAAGAGAAAGTATATAAAAGCACACATCTTGGGTAGGCAGCTGTCACAGTCAGCCACATGCTGCTGAGATGAACCTCCAAATCAGGCACAGTTTATGGGAGAAAAGGATTTACTGAGGCTCCTGATCCATGGAAATTTCCATAATGGTGAAGGAGGTTGGTCCCCTTTCACAGGTCCAAAAAGAGAGAGAAACCAACACCACACACACACACACACACACACACACACACACACACACACACCAGCAAACAGGTGGGGGGAGAAAGAGAAGATTTTCTTCTCCTCTTGCTTCCTTACATCCTGACCCCTACTGAGAGGGATGCCCACTCTAGAAGGAGGGACTTCCTCCTTTAGTTAACCCTGTAAGCAACCCCAGAGACCCACCCAAGATTACTGTGGATTATAAAACAGGTCAGATTGACAACAAAACTTAACCTCACAGTAGGAAATGGAGCAGTGGACTAGCAGAGTGTTCAGCCCACCTGCCCAAGGCCCCAGCACAGTAGCCCAGCTTGACAAAGGAAGGAGCATATTTATCTGAGATCTATCATTCCATATTTAATAATTTGAACACTTAATTCCTGTCTATTAAAACTGTTGATTAGTGGCACCTTTAGATGTTCTTTGGATTAACTTCTTTTTGACACAAGAGAAAATAGGACTTTTACCCTCTTGTAAATCTTAGTGGTCAGAAATGCTCATGGCAGAATTCTGTCATCTGCATTCAGTTTCTTTGATAAATAGACTCTTTCTAATTTGCCAATCAAAAGCTTGTGGTGTTTTGATATTAAGAACAAAGTATAAAAGAATTCATGAGATCACAGTGTAAAGGGCTCAATAGTTTGTCAGTGTGAGTGCTGTCAGATTCAACCTCAAGAACACACAGACCTGCAGGTATTGGCCCCATGGCCTCTGGCATGTAAGACAAGGGCTTTACCACCGTGCCACATCCTCAACCCAACTGTAAGAAAGTTGAACTCAGGCCAGCTTAAACAGTGGAAATTATAAAATAGGAAGGCCAGTGACAATAGGCTCTTCATTCCCTTGCATCACACAGGAGTAGCTAAAGAGATACCTGCATGGGCAAGCACAGTGCTCCTGCTAGTCTGAGGTGTGTGCATGCGAGTGTTTATGCTCACCTCCATTTTCCTCTGTCCATTGCTGCTTCACTTGTTCAGTATTTTGAGGTGGAAAAATTATTTGCTTTTAAAAGAGAAACTTAAATAGAAAATCGCAGGAATACCTCTTTCAACAACTACTCAACCTCACTGGAAGGTGGCAGTTAATAACAAAGTATTCACCAGAGTCAAGCATGTTGTTACTCTGTACTATGCACTTACAGTGTCATCATCTTTGGGGGGGGGGTGACTTCCAGAATACAAGAAGGTGAGTATTGGTTACAAATAATGTCTGGTAAGTTTGTAGCAGTGGCAAACTTTGTTTCTTTCCAGTTTCTCAAAGACTGTTCATGTTATATGCAGAACTATATAAAGGAAATAATGTCTGTATTATCTAAATATTGATCACCTACTCTTTTGTTTCTTTTAAATTAGAACTTCTCTGGAAAAAGAAGAAAAGTGCAACCACCACAGGTAAGGTAAACTACTTCATCTTCATGTTGACCCCAGCAGGAGGTTGAGGAGTTTTATATCATTCATACATACATACATATATATATATATATATATATATATATATATATATATATATATAGTCCATAATGACTTGCATTATTTAGTGGGCAAACAATGAGTTGTTATCCCCAATTCCCCAGTGTCCCCCTCCCCATCCCCAATCAGCTGGATATCCTCCTCCATGGGCCGTCTGGATCAGTCCTTGTGGCAGGGGACCATGGATAGCCTAGTACTCAGCCTGGTTCTCCTGGCCCAAGTGTGTTGTTACTGAGGGGTGCCATGCCTCTGGATCGTCTCCCCCACCACGGCTCTTGTTTTTAAGTCATAACTTGGTGAGTTTAGGGATAAAGAAAGGTAGAATAAGCCGGGCGTGGTGGCGCATGCCTTTAATCCCAGCACTCAGGAGGCAGAGGTAGGAGGATCGCCATGAGTTCAAGGCCACCCTGAGACTACATAGTGAATTCCAGGTCAGCCTGGGCTAGAGTGAGACCCTACCTCGAAAAACAAAAAACAAAAAGCAAACAAAAAAAAAAAGTAAGGTAGAATAAACTGATATACTTGAATTAGAAAAATGGTTTTATTTCAAGACCACAGAATTACTCATGTGAGTTAAGTAAATACAAATATATGTATCTTTTTTTTTAATAGTAGAAGATATTGAGGAAAACTTTTTCAAAAATCTTTGACTTGTTTTTAGTATAGCATATTTCTCCTGGTGTGGTGATATAGGCCTCCAATCCCAGCATTCTCAAGTCTAGGGCAGAAGGATCACATGTTCAAGGCCAGCCTGGGCTACATAGTGAGAATCTGATTGTTGTAGTTCCCTTGGAACAAAGCACCCGGCCAAAAGAGTCTGCTGGAAGGAAAGTTTTTATTTTGGCTTCCAGTTTCCAGGGGAAACTTTATGATGTCAGAGGAAAGCATGGCATGAGCAGGGGCTAGACATCACTTCTTCCACAGCAGGTGGAAAACAGTAGCAGGAGATTGAGCCAAGTTCTAGCAAGGAAGAGCTGGCTATAATACCCCAAAGCCTCCCCCCCCCCCAACTAAAACCTTCTCCTTCATCAAGGCTCTACCTCCTAAATTGCCACTAGCCTGGGGCCAAGCATTCAGAACACATGAGTTTATGGGGAATAACTGATTTAAACCACTACACTGTCTCAAGGGCCCCATTACCCTAAATAGTAGCTAATTATATATTTATTCTAAAAGTGGGTAAATTTTTTTGAGAGCAACTTTTTTTCAGGATTAGTTGATTACAGTTGATCCCTCAGAAGAGACCTTCTAGGTATTTTAAGCAGTTAAGCTAACTTAAAAAGTTTAATTTTTAAAATATTGATAATATTTGTCTCTTTTTCTTTTAAGCTTTATTAGTTTTTCAAAGTGCAGAAGTTTCAAGAAAGAATCTGCCTTTTAGTTTATGGTATAGTCACCATATATAGATAAGTAGGAATAATTCTTATGAGGAAAACAGTTTCTCATGCTATTGACTATTTCATTTATACATAGTCCATTTAGCACTTTATCTGCGTTAAGAGTCTTCAGAGTCTTATTCAGCAAATTGTGTTCTTATTCTTTAGCAGAACTACTCACTGGCTGAACTTGATGAGAAAATTAGTGCCCTCAAACAAGCCCTGCTCAGAAAATCCAGAGACACAGATTCCATGGCAGCGCACCACCTTCCATGAAAACCCCCTCTTCCTTGTCATTTTCACTTTTTATATACATGTGTGTAACTTATACTGCAGTCATTTAAGCAGATGTGTACTTATCAGCATAAACTTTTCTATGAGGTCAAGATGTATTTTCACATGAGTCTATCTTGCAGGAAGTAATCAAGTATTCCAATGAGTTTGAAATAATGAATACATTGAATATAGCATTGTTGGAATTTATTCCCTTCTGTTTTAAAGGAGGTATTTTAGATATTGAAAAACTTATTTTGAAAGTACATTTCTTTTTCTGGTGACCACATAAGGGAAAATTATTTTGATATTGTAAAGGACTTTATATTGTTTAACCAGTTTATTAGTTTAAATTTGTACTTTGCATATAATAAGAATTCAGCCAGAATTTATTGACCAAAATGAATTTCAAATGCATGTATAAACATTTATTTTTCAGTTGTTCTTGTTAATATAAATAAATAATACATCTAATCCATTTATCAGCTGTGTGACCTGGAACAAGTTAATCTCTCTTTTGCCCTAATTTCCTAATCTCTAACGGGGAATGAGAATAGAGCCTACTTCATTGTTAGGACGATTTAGTGAGATCATGCTCTATATGTTTTGACATTGTCTGTGCTAAAGGAATTATTTGGTAAATGTTAATCTTCTTATTGTATAATACCCAGTCTATCTTTGGATAATAGTAAAGAAAGCATAGAGAAATTATATTGCAGATTAAATGTCTAGAATGTGTAGGGTGTAGTTACGTCCAAAGTCTTTCATGAAGTAGCCATTTCAGAAATACTTGGTTACAAGAATTAGAAATCTGTCTCAAATCACTTGTAAATGGGAATTGTTAAGAAATAATTACTAAGGAATCTTAAAAGTTGTCAGCAATTAGTCTCCGTGTCCCTGACTCCCCTGGCTGTACTTGTGTCTCTGTCCCCTACTCTCCCTGTCTTCTGTCCTCCCTTTCCTCTTGTGCCTCTCTCCCCTGTTCCGTGTTTATGTTTGTAGTGTATTCCTTCTCTCGGGGTTTTCCCCAGCCTTCTCTGCTGAGAACTGAATGAAGACCTCTCCATTTCTGCTTTCCCACATAGGCTGCCTGCTATGTTAGTCCTGTCTCTGTCACTTCAGCTGACTTCTGCCTTTGACTGGCTTTGGTGTACCCAAACTTGAGCCCAACTTGACAGCACCAAAAACCACTGCTTGCTTCAGTGTTGCATTCTCTTAGTCAGAATTCTGCAGACATTCTGACTGTGCTTGGTCCTCCTTGCCACTTGCAACCAGGATGATGGTACAAGACCTTTTTTATGAGAACAGGCAGAGTACACATAACTTTGTACAGCTGTGGCAGCTTTGAAAGAAGCTCTGTACTCATTCCCAAAATGTAGACATAGGCTAGCTCCATTCCACCAGCGTCTTACCTCTGAATTTGAACTCTTCAGAGCAAACTCACCTCAAGATAGTCTTGCCTAAAGTGACCCAAATGCCATCTCCAGTTTCCATATGATACCATCTTACCAGAATAACATTTAAGTTTAAAATCGGTTTACTACCAATGTACCGGTGATACTAATAGGGCAAATGGTACCAAAAATCACCAATTAGAAAAGAAGGTTGACTTGGTGGTGGGGAAGATATCCAGAAAACTGGATCCTGCTGCAGTCACTAGCCCAAACCTACAATACCATGGGTCAGTTTTATGCCTCCCTTAGAAAATTTCTAGGTCATGTCTGACAATTCTAGGGTATACTTCATTAGGAATTTCTTCATCCTTTGTTCTTCAGACCTGCTCTTCTAAGTCATTAGAGAGGAATTCTTTTCTCTGCAGTATTGTCTGGGGCCAGCATCCTGTTCTACTTTAATCTAGAAGTCTGGAGCCTGCTGAAGAAGCCAGAACTTAATATCATGTTGATAATATCTGTTTTGGATCCTTGTTCATGACTAAGGTGGTTCTGATGATAACTACCCTGGAACTTGTGTGCTGAAAAGTCTTTGTCTTTTCTTGAGTGCATCATTGACTGAATAATGATGCCAGGAATTTCTGAGAGGTAAATTTGCTCCCTTAAGCACCAAGCTGCCTAGTGACCATTCCTTTAGGATTTTTATTTTTTAGTTTCTTATCACTATTGTTTCCTCCTAATGGCTTTGTCCTCAGGAAAATGAAAGAGAACAAGTAATAGGAAAGGAGCTTGTTTCTAAGGACAGTAAAGCACTTCTTTCCTTGACTCCTAATAAAACCATTACCCTGGGAGGATAGAACTCATCAGGAGGGGAAGGGATGGGCACCTACATGTTTCAACCATGGCAAAGGCTTCCCAGATTATTTTGGCTGGTAGTTAATCAAGAGGATCCTGAGTTTTTCAGTCATGAATGATACCGACCTGGTCTTCAACAGTTTCAGCAAACAAGATTTCACTGTATAAAAAGCCTTTCCTGCTTCCATGCAGTTTAGGTGCACTCCAGACTCAGCCCTGCGAGTCATAATCTAGCTTTTGGACTCCAGGGTTCTTTCTTATCATCTAATATTTGAGCAAAGAATTCATATTCTTAAAGTGGGCCAACTGTCCCATTCCAGTGACCTCTAGCTGGAGTGACAGGATCTCCAAGAACAAAAGTGCTACCCAACTCCTTAGGAAATAACGGGCACAATAAAGAAAGCATGAGCCTTAACCTCTGACCCTGTGACCTTGTCTGATAAACATCCAATTGGCCTTCATAAAATTCATAAAATTTTCAGTTCTCTAAGAAATGCTTGTTTTCAGTAACATTAACCAAAAAGGTTTTATGATCGTAGGACCACTGAACAAAATTTTTAGTTTGGCTTTCTTTTTTAATGAGTTCTAACTATAGGAATTGATATTTTATAAATTATTCTTTCCTGGATACCCTATGAGTGATATTTTACTTTTAAAAATAGAATCATACTCATCACTGTTGCTAGGTGGGTACCTTGTATTCTTGTAAATGTAAGACCTATTTTGGAGCCAGTGAGTTAACTTTCCCTACATGTTCTGAAACATTTTCCTTATTCCAGGAATTACTTAATCATTGCCAACTAATTCTCAACTGCAATAAAGACCAAGATGAGACAATGGTGGACTCACCTAAAAGGCTAATGTAATAACGCAAAAATGACCGCTTACAGCATTTTCCAGGTTTCATGTAGCCCAAAGTACATCATCTTTCAAGAAAGTATGAAAGGCTTAATAGACTTTATATTAATATTTAGATATTTTATAATATTTTATAATAATATTTAGAGCCTTCTCCCAAGCTTGCCCCTTAGTTTTCAAGGAATATAGCTCAGAGTTAAACATCTTTTAAAAAATGACAAGTACTAGACAAAAACAGGAATTTCCATAGCTATTAAAGGAATCAGAAGGCAGATTCACAGAGAAGGTGGTACTATCCTCCCTAATGATGCGGGTAACTTGAACACATGCCGCAAGTGGATATTGTAAATGAATTTTCTTATAAAAAAATAGATGAGGTGGTGCTTGCCTATAACCTCAGTATCCAGGAGGTGGGTGCAGGAGGATTTCAAGTGCCAGGCAAGCCCAGGCTACATAGTGAGCCCTGTCTCAAAAAATAGAATATGGATGGATGAATTGATAATGTATTTCTAAAGACAACAAGGAAATACAGTATTCTATCCAGGTGCTGAAGAGAAAAGGCTGAAGATGCAGTATTTTGTCATAAGTACCTGGACATATAGATTTGCTAGTTGGATGTTAGAAGTTGGTATAAATATTAATAATGATAGACTGGCCTTTCTAATTGGTGCTTATAAATCTGAAAATAAAAATAACTCACCATCCTTCACCATACTCATGTCATCAAAGTTTTCAAATTATATCATCTTAGTAGTATAAGTACACAAAGAACTAGAAATAACAATAAACTAGAACCTAACTGAAATGTATTTGAAATCTGTTACCACTATTTGTAAAATTAATATTTCATGTTTATTCATGGAAGTTTATAAACAGTAAATTCAATCAACATTACCCATTTCAAGAACATATATTTTTTAAAATAAGAAAAATTGTGTTTACTATGTCTAAATTTTTACTAAATTTCTAGTAAAGTTTAAAAACTGCCTTTAGACTTCTATGGATTACTCATTAAATGACTTTAAAATTTATCTACTCTTAATTTTAAGATTCATTAGTACTAGATGGTAAGGGTGATAGTTATGTTCCTAAAATATTGACAGTTAAATATTTTTAAAATCTTAATTTGTCATATTCATATGCTTGACATTAAATATTTAAATAGTATCAAGGTTTAAAAATACATAAGCAAACAACTATTGAAAATTTATTTTAAAAAGATTCCATAATTTTTTATTGTTGATGTCTTTATTATCCTTAGATACATTGTATGAGCAAATCTTATGATGGTACCCCCATTTCCCTCCTCTCTGTCCCCAACCCACTGGGGGCTCTCCTAGGTGGGCATACTGGATCTGTCTATGGGGTAAGGGTTATGGATAGCACAAGAAGTAGCCAGGTTCCTCCCCACTCACTTTGTGTGTTGTTGCTGAGGGGGCAATGTCTCTGGATATTCTCCCCACCGTGGCTCTTACAATCTTTCCGCCCCCTCTTCAGCTCAGTTCCCTGAGTCATGGTGGGTGAGTCTGCTTTATTGTTGGGATCTTAAGTGTCTCTGGACTTCTACTTGGAGTTGTGGGTTATCTGACTTGCTGTGGGGATAGGTCTCATGTTTATCATGCCACTCTCTCAAAGGTTGCATTTGGGGCCTACATGATAGGCCCAGGGTGGTTCATCTCCTGCCGGGATGTCAGCCATCATCCCATGGCTTGGTGGAATTGGGTTGACCACAGCTCTCTCACTACCTTCTGAAAAATACAAACAGAATCTCCATTGGAGAGTGATAATCAGTATAGGTTAAATGAGACACACATTGCTAATTTCACAAGATTCTATTGGGAGTAGCCTCTCTGTAGTTCTCTGATAGTGGGAATTTCTCCTGGGAGCTCATAGGATTTTGCCCTAGATCCCAGTTCCAGTTAAGGGTTCTTTGTCACTGAGTATGTGAAATTGCTTCTCCACATCTACTTGCTCTAAGAAGCATTAGTTGGGAGGAATGAATAAAATTTAAGAGAATTCTCAGGTTGCAAAATGTTTACATACTTCTGCATTTTAAAAAAAGTAACTTTAAGTGGCAAACTACTTTCTTTGTGTAAAAAGTAGAGACATTCAGCACTAAAAAGAAATGAGGCTGGGCGTGGTGGCACATGCCGTTTAATCCCAGCACTCAGGAGGCAGAGGTAGGAGGATCTCCATGAGTTTGAGACCAGCCTGAGACAACATAGTGAATTCCAGGTCACCCTGGGCTATAGGGAGACCCTAACTCAAAAAAAAAAAAAAAAAAAAAAAAAAAAAAAAAAAAAAAAAAAAAAAAAAAAAAAAAAAAAAAAAAAAAAAAAAAAAAAAAAAAAAAAAAAAAAGCTCTTGAAGAATGAAGAAATACAGAAGAATAGAAGTGTATGTTCAGTCATGAAGGGAATCTAAAGTGCCATGTCATTCCAACTACATCCAGGAAGTAAGCAAAGTTGTGACTGGGGTAAAGAGATCAATGGTGCAAGTGAGTGGAGGAGCAGGAAGATCTTGAGAGAATAGGCAGAGCAGAAGGCTTTTAGGGCAGAGAAAAGCTACTAAAGTGATAGATGCATAGCATTATACAGATGTGCAAACCCACAGAATGCACCAGAGTGAACCTACTATGGCTTCTTGGTGATGACACTATGTCTGTGTCTGTCATAACTGCAATCCATGTGCCTGCCACTCGGGTGGAGAAAGCTGACAGTGGAGCATCTAAATAGTTCTATGTACCTCAAACTGTCTTTAAAAAGAAAGTTTTTTTTTTTTAAATAAAATGACACGTTGAAAAACCACCTGCCTTTGTAGGACAAAATACTTCAATTTTTCTTGGCTTATTCTTAAAACTTGCAGCTTTGGGTAAGTACCATACTGTCTGAGGAACCCCAATTTATTAAAAGCATAATTTCTCAACTGTTGTAATAGCTCAATGGTTAAAGGCACTTGCTTGTAAAGTCTGGTGGCCCAGGTTTGATTCCCCAGTACCCACATAAAGCCAAACAAAGAAAGTGGCTTGTGCATCTGGAGTTTGGTTGCACTGGCAAGAGATACAGGAGTGCCCATATACTCATATTCATTCTCTCTCTCTGTCTCTCTCTCAATTTTTATAAGTATAATTTCCTTGTCTTTAAGTGGCCTTTCTAGAATGGTCTAACTGCCACTATAAATCACTAGGAAACAGAAGCTTTTTCCAAGTTGTCCTAAAATTGAGAGTATGAATATTCATATAATTTTAGGATATCAAGAGACTAAGAAACTAATAGATTTTTGCCATTCTAAAATTATGAAGTTAGGAGCCCATAAAAATGGCATGACTAACATGCAAAAAAAAGTACAGAAAATCAGACAATGGTAGCCCACCACCACTCAGGTTTAATAGATGCTAACATGTGCCTATTTTCTTCAGGCCAGCCAGGGCTATGCAGCGAGACTGTCTCGAAATAATGATAAAGCTGCATCAAGTAGAGAGAGACATAGACTCTCCACACCCAATGGAATCACAGTCCTGAAATCCACAAGCATGAATCTCATGCTTTCTATTGCTTTTCTCTTCTCTTTTCTGTGCTGCTAGACAGTGCGCCCGAGGCCTTAAGCAGGCTACGTAAACACTTTACCATAAAGAATAGCCCAACCCCACCCACTCTCTACTTCTGATTTGTGCATGGAGACTCCAGAATGAGTCGCTGTCCAAGCATTTAGCTTTCAACCTTGGAAAATAAGGTACCCCAGAAATTTACTAGAATTTAATTTTAAAAGAATGATGTAGATTACAACTTATTACAGATAAAACAAGACCTATCAAATGATAGAAAACTATAGCCACGCATAAAACATATGTTCATTTTTGACTCTGACAATTCTGTTTCTTTCTCTGTATCTTCTCAACCCATCTAAGCAGTCAGGCCTTAATAGCCTGGGAATTAAACTTTGAAAGTCATTACGCTGCTAAAGAACCCCAGCGTTCATGTGATGGCTGGTTAAATAGCAGCTATTCACCACCGTTTTCTCTCTTGCTCTCAGAACCCTGATCTCATTTTCCCATTTCAATAGAAAGACAGCAGCAGATGAACTGTCATGCCAATTAATACATCTGTGAAAAAAATATGATTGATGCTTGAAAGGTCATAGCCTCTGACCCTTATTTACTTTTATGAAGAAACATCTGGAAAGTGGGATTTAAGAGTATTCTGAGGGCTGGAGAGATGGCTCAGAGATTAAGGCACTTGCCTCCAGTGCCTAAGGCCCCGGGTTCAATTCCCCAGGACTCACATAAGCCAGACCCACAAGGTGGTGGCCTTGGTGCTCTCTCTCTCTCTCTCTCTCTCTCTCTCTCTCTCTCTCTCTCTCTCTCTCTCTCTCTCTGTATCTCTGCTTGAAAATGAAAAAATGAATTTAAAAAAAGAAAGAAAATATTTGGACTGGAGAGAGGGCTCAGAAGTTAATGCACTTGCCTCCAGTGCCCAAGGCCCCAGGTTCAATTCCCCAGTACCCACATAAACTAGACCCACAAGGTGGTGGCCCTGGTGCGCTCTCTCTCTCTCTCTCTCTTTCTCTCTCTCTCTCTCTTTCTATCTCTCTGCTTGAAAATGAATAAATAAAATATTTTAAAAAAGAGTATTCTGTTACCTTTAGTTTCTTGCCTGAGACTATGAATCTAATATAATGTGATTTTTTTAATAAAAAGGAATTTATGAAAAATTCACATTTATTTAAGCACTGTGTTGGGGCTTAATATACAAAAGATATACCTATCCCTCACTATCCAATGGATGAATGGAACCTTGGAAAATAGTGAATCTTATATATACAGTTTTCTACAGTATGCACATACTGTGATAAACATGTTATCTTTAGTAAAGGACTAGCAACAATGAAGTAGATCAATTATAGTTCTATATTTTAATAAAAGCTGTGAGAATGTTGTCTCAGAATATCTTACTGTACCGTGTCACCTTCTGGTGATGATAGGCGATGTCACAATGTCTACATGATGGATACAGGAGGTGAATGACAGATATGGTGGGTGACATGTGGTTCAAACGCCTAACTGAGGGTTACTGGATACAAGTACTGCAACCACGAGCTTGAAGCACAAAAGGGCTCCTATGTAACTGTTAGGTGGCTAGTGTATATTGTGTGAACAGCTCATTTCAAACTCATGAATTGTTTTTTTATGGAATTTTCTGTGCCATAGTTTTGGACCATGATTGAGTATAGATAGGTAACTGAAGCCACAGAAAGCAAAACCGCAAATCGGGGGGACCAATACATGAAATTTCTGCTCTCATAATTCTCCACTAGTAGGCGTCTCTTCTATAGCCCCAAGTGCTACTTTTCAAGAAAGCAAGATCTGGAAATGCTCAAAGAGCATAGCCAATGTGTGCAAAAGAAAACAGACATGAAAATGCCAAAAAAAGCTAGTGTTTATATGGGTGCTATGAAGTTTGGTAGGAAAATTGGCAGAAACTCCTCATGAACTGGCTTAAATAATAAGAAGGCTTATAACTACATATAAAGAGAAGCCCAAGTTGGTTAATTCACTAGTTTCTGCTCTCTCACTTTTAGGCCACGTCATGTTGACAGACAGTTGCCACACTTCCTGCTGTCACATCCAGATGAAGCAGTGTAGGACAGTGGAAGAAGCAGGGTCTCATTTCAGGTATGTTTTTTATTGTGACATCCTCTTACATAT
>PVHP010020861.1:0-30140 GCA_004024765.1 Zapus hudsonius | reverse complement strand
TTGTCCATAATGAGTTACAACATTTAGTGGGCAAACAATGAGTTGTTATCGCCAATTCCCTGCTGCCCTCCCCTCCCCCCTCCACTGGATAACCTCCTCCATGGGTCGTCTGGATCAGTCCTTGTGACAGGGGACCATGGATAGCCTAGTATTCAGCCAGGTTCTCCTGGCCATGCCTCTGGATAATCTCCTCCACCACAGCTCTCACAATCCTTCTGCCCCCTCTTCCACATAGTTCCCTGAGTCGTGGTGGATGAGTATTAAGGCTGCTTTAAGGTTGTGAGCTTAGGGGTCTTTGTGTCGAAATCGTTGGTTTCTGTCTCACTGGCTTATCCTGTGTTGATTTAATGGCTGTGGCTGTGGGCCCCTTGTTCATCCCTTCATTCTCTGCGGGGTTCCATTTGGATCCTCCACGATATGACTGTGGTGGCTCCTCTCTTGCCAGAATCTCAGCTATCGGCCTACGGTCGGTTGGTAGGGTTAGATGGGCCCCAGCTCTCTCGCTGCATCCTGAAAAATACAAACACAATCTCCATCGGAGAGTGAGATCAATGTAGGTTAACAAATATACACAATTCTGGATTACCAGGATTTGATTTTTAGTAGCCTCCCTGTCACTCGCTCCCATAGTGCATCTTGTTTTGGGAGCCCAAAAGTACGGGATCCGGTGCCTATCGACCTGAATCCCTAGTTCCAGACAAGGGGTCCCCCTCACTAAGTGGAAAATTGGTTGAATTTGAAAGCTGTTGATTGTCTCCCCCAGGCCCAGGCTCCTCCATTACACAAGTGCTCCTTTGTTGGTTTGCTGTTCCCTCCCAGTAGGAGGTGTGGTCAGCCTACTCATGGCCACAGTTTGTGTTTCGTGTCATGTCAATCGTCTCTGTTTACTCCAGCTGTCGTTGATCAGTTTCCCCTGGCAGCCTGTGCAGTGCCTTTCAGCACTACACTAACTGCCTTCTGGGGGCTGGATACCATTCCGGATGTTGAAGGGTTTCTTGATGCTGATTGATACAGTCTGTGGTTTCTTCAGTAACAGGGTTTTGCCTCAGGCCTGGGGAGAGCACTTAAGAGCTTTGACAGAATTCTGTCTTGTTGTTGGAATCTCATGAGTCGCTTTGGTCAACAGCTCAGTGAGGGAAGGAACCAGTGGTTGGAACCAGGGGTTGTCAGGCTGATCTAATTATTCACAGGCTTAGACTTTTTCCCCTACTACTCATGGCCCCTGTATGAAACATTTTTGCTATCTTTCTGATTCAGATTTTCCATTACCTGCTGAAGTGAGTCTCCCGTTTCTTCTCAAAGAGGTAAGTGCAGATGAGTATAAATAGTACCTTTAAAATTTTTTTTGACATATATATATATATATGCACATATACAATGATTTTTGATCCATTCTCCCCAACTTTCCTCTCCCCTTCCCTCCCCCACTAAAACCTTTCTTCTTCTCAATCCTGCTTTCAATCCTTGTTTGGTTTTTGACCACTGATTTAAATTAGGGCTGTTTTCAAAATCAGGGGAGTGAGGTTATTTACCTGAGAATGCAACCCACAGGTGGCTACACCATGAAGGACATGGCTCCCAGTCTCCTGGTAATCACTGGTTTCCACTGTTTACTGACAGGTGTGGGATGTCATGGACTTCTGCCTCATCTATGGTGAAATACTGACAGGTTTAGTCATAGGCAGGAAACCATATCTACTGTGAGTTAGAGTATGGCCAACTTGACATGCAAGAGAGCATTCTTTCACCCCAGTTATTCTTTCTGCCAGGTTTCTTGACCCTTTGAGGGGTGGTTCATGTAGATTTTACACAGTGTTTGGCCCCTGTGTTCACTTAGGAACATAGGGTAGATAATTTTCACTTTTACTGGCACATAACCGACTCAGATGATCACATACATAAAGTGTTACCCAGGTTTTGCTTTCCAGAATAAACCAAGATACCCATCTGGTGTGTCTCTTTTTTGAACAACAAGCCTTAAGGGATGTATTTCTTTTATTTTATTTATTTATTTATTTAAGAGAGAGAGAGAGAGGCAGAGAGCCTCCAAGCCACTGAACTCCAGACACATGCGCCCTCTTGTGCATCTGGCTGTATATGGGCACTGGGGAATCAAACTCTGGTCCTTCTGCATTGCAGGCAAACGCCTTAGCCGCTAAGCCATCTCTTCAGCCCAAGGGATGTATTTCTAAAAGTGAAGTTTTTATATATGCAGTTTTAGTCTTGGTAGCTATATTTAGCTCACTAAACCAATATTTAACTTTAACGATTTTTATTTATCCAAATGATTCATGTTCATTGGTGGAAAAATAGAAAATGCATAAAAAAGCAAAAAGTGAAAATAATCTTCCCCACTCATAATTTGACCAAGCTAATTTCAGGCTTTAGCATGTATCTTCTATAATTTATGCATGCTCATGTGTTTTAAAAGTCATAATGCTACTATAAATTTTCTTTCCTAAAGTAGCAGAAATATTTTCCTTCGCCTCTTACTAAATTGTTGTCTATAAAATGATGAGAATTTAGCCTTGCACAAGAGGCTGGTAGATGAGCACCTGGCACTTCTGCCAACACTGCTGAGGTTCACTTCTAATCTCCAGCCTGGCAGGCAAGTGCGGTTCACCTGTTTAGCTTGCATTTCTTTATGGAGCTGAGCTCTTTTCAGGTTATTATTTGTATTTCTATCATGAGCTGCTATATCTGTCCCCTTCATTTTTCTGACAACTTACTGGGGAATTGCAAACAAGCACCTTAACCACTGAGCCATCTCTCCAGCCCTTAAATAATTTAATTTTATAAAATATTTATTTGCAAGGAGGGAAAGAGAGCATACAAACGAGCATAGGCACCCCAGGACTTCCTGCTGCTGTGTACAAACTCCAGGTGTATGTGCCACTTTGTACATCTGATTTTACATGAGTACTGGGGAATCAAACCCGGGCCAGCTTTAAACATATTAAAGCCAGCTTTGCAAGCAAACACTAAGTGCTAAGCCATCTCTCCCCAGCCCCAAATTTATTTTTGATAGTATTATACATGTCTTTATTTTGATCGCATTTTCTATCCCCATTGTCTTATTCCTCTCCCACTCTTGCCGAACACCTTTTGTTTTGCTTTGATTTTTTTTTGGTAGCTCACTCACTGAGTGCTTGCATAGAGGGGTTAATCACTAGAGAACAGGGCACCTTACCAGAAAGACATTCTTAAGATAGTTGTAGTAAAAAATTTAAATTTGAGAAATTTAACATTAACAGACTATTATTGTCTAATATATAATCCAGTTAATTTTGATAATTGTACCCAAACTCTTAGCATGTATATGTGTGTATGGTGTGCATGTGTGTATATGCATTTTTATCCATGTGGGAGTGCGTGTGCCTGTGGAGGCCAGAGGTTGGAATCAGATGTCTCTCAATCAGAGCTTAGGTAGTCCAGCTAGCCAAGCTGCCGTCTCTACCTCACGGCGCTAGGATTACAGGTGGACTACCACACTGGCCCGGTGTTTATATGGGTGCTAGAGAGACAGTAGATACTAGATACTCTAGTTCTCATGTTTGCATGACAGGAGCTTTGCCCATGGAGCCATCCTGGGCCTCTGAAACTGAATTTTTTAAAGATTTTTTTCTAGTCCATATTTTTATTATTAAAAATACTTCACAAATTAGGGAAGTAACTCTTGTCAAGACAGACTTTCTAACTTATCTTCAGCTATTCTATTCACTTGTTCAAAATGAAATCTATCTTTGCTTTGTCATCCCCCTCCCCTAGGGACATTGAAGTATGTCTGCCTTGAACAGTAGGCAATTTCAAATTGGGGTTTCAAAAGTGTCTGAGGTACAAAAATAACCTTTGAGCTAGAATACTCATTCCCACGGTCACCCAGCATGTTCATCTGACTGTTGAAGAACTGGTGAATTATTATGTATCCTAACAACCTTTATCCTCACATCCTGCTTCCTTCCTCCCTCTGACTGAAATAAAGGAAGACGACATCACTGCAGCTGAAGCAGATGAAATTGGCAACACAGGGATGGAGGGTTCTCCAAAACCTCCTAGGACATTCTCACCAGGTGGATTTTGTGACACTGACGACAGGGATGATGCTTGTTTTCTGGAAGCTACTGAAGATGTTGAATTAGCTGAGGCTGCAGAGAGCGGTCTTCTCAGCTACAGCAGTGCAATGGAAGAAATTCCCGATGAACTAATCATACAAGTATTACAAGACAGCCACTGACAAAGCCTACATAACTAGGCTGCAGTTAGACTGCAGCGTATGAGCTCTGACAATATAAACACTGCATGGCTGGACGGTAGCTAGCGTGTGTACATCCCTGGGTTTAGTCCCTAACACTACCCCCCAAAATTAACTTATTAAGCCTATTTATGTCAACTGAGTTTTATCAGTTTGTTTTCCCACCTTCTTTACTTTAAGCAAACTAGTTTTCTTGAAAATTAGCTTTAGTGTACTTAAATTCAGTAAGAAACCCCTCATAATTAACCAAAATTGGTCTGTTTACATTGACTTATTTTTATAAATTTATGTAGGCTAAAACTTATGTCTAAAGATGATTAATGTGTCAACAGGTTGAAATTTATTAAGGCAGTCATCATAAAAGATGGTTGTGGCTTCTGAACATATTAAACTAGTGAAACAATATGACTGGAACTTATAAAAGAATACTAAACTTTAATCACTAGGCCATACTTAAGTAAGAAATACACTGCATTTCAAAGTGAAGCTTTATTTATAAAAGTGCAGTTTCAGAAGGAAGCAGACAGAGACATTTATGAAGACACCTAAGTCAACTGGTCTTCTCGTTCCTGGTCAAGGAGCACCTTGAGCTGATGGTTGATATTCTGCAGGTGTTTTTCGGCTCCCAAAAGGGGTTTTGCTTTAAATAACAAAGCTGGAAGGCTGGATGAATCATACTGGGGATTAAAGGAAATTATTTAGACTCACAAAATACCAATAGTTTTATAATCTTGTCATTTCAATCTTATGAACAATTACACTTCCATTAACTCTACTTTTTAACTAGGAACCTCTTGAAATTGGTTTTAATCTGTTTCCTTAGGACAAAAAGTTCTGGGGCAACCACTCAAAGAGCTGATCTTACCTCAGAAGAACAGTTGGTTCTGAGAACTGTGGCTATCTGAACTATTTAAACTGGAAAGTCATGCCTAGGACAGGTCAAAATGTGAGCAAGTGTGCTAGTGCTATGTGAGGTCTTTTTGGTCTCATGCCTGTTTTAGAACACAAAGACTTGAGCAGGTTTACTTACACTGCAAAAGCTGATGGAAGGAGAATGCTTGTCATGAAGATTCCTAAACATAACAAAAATCCCCCCAAAAGTATCACTTAGAAATTACTTATGAGACCATTTACATGCCTTAAAGGCTGCACATCCAAATTCCCTTAAGACAAAAAAATCAGAATGTAAACCCAACATAGAATAGAACACGAAGTCCAATTCATGATGTGGAAATAAGTAACAAGATCGAACTTATTGTTGTAAACTGTTTCTGAGGGAAATTGATTAAATTTCCCTTAAATATTATATATTCTGCATAGCTTGCTGATAAATATTGTCTTCAACGTGTTTTTAATTCAATGTTTGTACTTTTATGTGGGGGTGCATGTGTGCGGAGGCCAGAGGTCAACCTCAGATGTCAGGATCCTTTGAAACAAAGTCTCTCATTGGCCAGGAGCTCACCAATTAGGCTAGATACAAATGATACTATGAACATGGATCCAACAAACAAACGTGGTTGGTCTGAACAGGTCGCATAATGCGACATTGATGGAAACCACAGTAAAGCAGAGTGGTTGTTCAAGACTTGTACACAGTTCACACCTCTTGATGAAGCATTCTCAGAAGGGTTACTAACTCAGAAATAGTGGGGACTTTTCTCTAGTCTTCGCTAAGTAGCTAAGAGGTGATAAACCTAAAGCACAGGAAGTAAAAATGGGACTTACTATTTCCTTTACATTTGGTTTTTTCTCTTGAACATCTGAATAATCTTGATAAAGTTGTTTTAAACTGGTTAAGAAATACACTGCATTCTTAAGAGACGACTTTCTCTCCATAAGTTCATCACGTTTTACTTGTAGTTCTTTCAGCTGTGGTTCTAACCTAAAACAAAAATATTTTTCCCCAAATTAATGACATATAATAAAGTCTAACAGCTACAGTGTAACACTGAGTGATATCAAAAGTTGAGGAAATACACTAGATGATATCTGTTTGGCTTTGAAATCAGGAATGTGTGAAAGATTCTAGGTTTTGGTTAATGTGTAGGAAAAATCTGAACTAGGACATACAGTCAACAGTGCCGATACCTATGAGGAATATGCCTTCCACACGCTAAAATTCATCAAGTCCTTGAAGTTCTGGGAACCACTGTAAACTCGTGTAACGTTTTCTAGCCTCTGACAGGAGTAGGAAGGTATTGCAGTTAGTCTAAAAAGAAAATCATGGGCAGAAAGCTTTCCCCTGTTTATCAAAATCTTATCCAGTTTCCTAGGTCTACATGTGACATAGGACCAACCATTTCATCTCTCAGTGGCTTAGGTTCCTCACACATAAAAGAAAAGGAATAACTGGATTTCAGGGAGCAACAACAATATGGTGCACTTATGTAGGAAACCACAGCCGCTGTAAGTTAACGAGTACAATGATCAACCATGTCATGTCCAAAGAAAGCCCTCCAGAGCACCCTCCCCATCCTCTGGCTCTTACAGTCTTTCCACCCCCTATTCTGAGACCCCACAATCCAAGAGTAGCTGTTGGCCATTAATGGTTGCTAATATTCATCCTGGCACTTCCTACAGGTGAGACCTTGGCTAGGTTACTACTCTGTGCCTTGGGCTTTTTATATACAGAGTTAAAAAAAAAAGAGTAAATAACTTAAAAACAAAGAAGCAAAGTCAGATAACTGAACCTTATGGTTATGTGATTTTTGTTTTTAAATCTTGTGGTGACTACTTCAAAGGATATTAAACGATTGCTAATTGTTTTAGTTCATATTAAGGGATATTAAGGAGGATAGTAAAAGATTGACAATTGTTAATAGTTAATATTAAAAAGAAAACATAAAAAATGATAATATACTATGCTTTTACAAAATGTACCAGTCAAAATAAACTTACATCTAGAGAAGTTAAAAACAGGTCTCTGCAGAAGCATAACAAAGCAGAGCCCATTAAAGAGCTAAAAAACCTTTCACAATGAAAATGACTAAAGCATTCAAGGAAGTGACCCGCCATAAAGAAAGCTACTAGAAGTCACTCTCATTGTTCTATTACCTTAAGGTTCCCATTTCAGCCTGAGCCAATGAAAACTATCATAACCCAGCACCTATGCATAGACTAAATTTGAAAACCAATAAACTACAGCAGTTCCTGACAGACCATATTCTTCCTCAGGGTTCAGTGCTACCACAGTCCTACAGTGCTGAGGATGAAATCCAGGTGCTCTCCCCCTGAGTCTCATCCTCAGCTGCTCAAGCTCTTTTTTTTAAATTAAAACCTTTTTATTGATAGCTTCCATAATTACAAACAATAAACCATTATGATTTCCTCCCTTCCCTCTCCCATATCTCTTCCCCCTCCCAATTAGTCTCTGTTTTGTTTCAGTGTTATCATCTTTCCCCATTACTTGTAGGTATTATCAGGCACTGTGAAGTCACGAATATCAAGGCCATTTTGTGTCTGGAAGTTTGCGTTGTAAGCAGTCCTCCCCTTCCTTTGGCTCTTACAATCTTTCTGCCGCTCTTCTACAATAGACTCTGCTGCTCAAACTCTTTTAAAGCACAAACGTTAAAAGCCAGAAGGGCTTGGGGTGATGTATTTCAAGTTCTGAAAGATAACAACAGTCAACCAAGATTACTACAACTGGCAAAGCTGTCCATCACAACTTGGGGAGAAATAAGGATTTTCCACAACAAAGATGCTAAAGGAATATATGTCTACAAAGCCAGCTTTACAGAAAGTACTTGAGGAGTCCTTTAGACTGAAGAGAAAGAAAAACACATACATGAGAAAACAGGAAAAAATAAACCATTTTCATATTCAAATCATAGGTAATACAACAGAGTAAAGGAAAAACTACAAAAGCAAGAAATAGCAAGAATACACAGCTTTCAACAGTACATCTTCACATCAATGGCCCCAATGCTGTGACCAAAGGACACACACTTACAAACGATCAAAAGGCAGGAGGGTCTTTCTGTGTTTTTTCTTATTTCTTTTTTCTTTCTGTTTTTTGCCTCTAAAAAAATGTACCTTTCCATAATAGATAGATACCTCCTTAGGGTGAAAGGATGGAAAATGGTATTTTAAGCAAATGGGCCTAGGAAATAAGCAGGTGTTGCTATCTTAATATTAGACAGGATAGACTTCAACATTAGTTAAGAAAGATAAGGAAGAACATTATATATTGATTAAAGGAACAATTCAATAGGAGAACATTACAATTCTAAATATATGAGCACCAATTTTACAGAACAAATGTTACTAGAAATGAGGTCACAGATATCACCAAGCACAATTGTAGTGGGAGACTCAAAACCCTGCTCTCACCAATTGACAGGTCATCCCAGGAAAAAAATAAACAGAAACTTCTGGACTAAATGACACTATAGAACAACAAATAGACCTAACAGACATTTACAGAACATTCTATTCAAATACTACAGGATACGCATTCTTTTCAGTAACACATGGAACATTCTTTAAAGTTGACCAAATGTTAGGATATAAAGCAAATTTTAACAAATTCAGGGAAATTGAAATAATTACCTGTATTCTATCTGATCACAATGATTAAACTACAAATCAACAGCAAGAAAAACTATTGAATATACACAAACTCATGAAAATTAAACAGTATACCACTGAATGATGAATGGGTCACTGAAGAAATCAAGAAGGAAATCAAAAGATTCATAGGCTCAAGTGAAAACACAACATACCAAAACCTTTGGGATGCAATGAAGGCAGTCCTTCAAGGGAAATCTATAGCTTTAAGTGCCTATATTAAGAAATTACAAAGGTCATAAGTAAACAACCTAATGCTTCACCTTAAGGCCTTGGAAAAAGAACAAGGCAAACCAAAAATCAGTAAACAAGAAGAAATAATAAAGATTAGGGTGGAAATCAATGAAATAGAAACCAAAGGGAGGGCAGCGGGGAATTGGGGATAACAACTCATTGTTTGCCCACTAAATATTGTAACTCATTATGGACAATTAAAAACAAAACAAAACAAAACAAAAACCAAAACAAACAAATAGAATCAATGAAATGAAGAGTTGTTTCTTTGAAAGGATAAACAAAATTGATAAAACCTTTGAGCCAGGCGTGGTGACACACACCTTTAATCCCAGCACTCGGGCTGGAGAGATGGCTCAGTGGTTAAGGCACTTGCCTCCAGTGCCTAAGGCCCTGGGTTCAATTCCCCACATAAACCAGACCCACAAGGTGGTGGTCCTGGTTCTCTCTCTCTCTAAAATAAAAATAAATAAAAATAATCCCAGCACTCTGGAGGCAGAGGTAGGAGGATCACCATGAGTTCAAGGCCACCCTGAGACTACAGAGTGAATTCCAGGTCAGCCTTGGTTAGAGTGAGATCCTACCTTGAAAAGCAAAACTAAATAACAACAAAAAAAGTGATAAACCCTTATCAAATCTGACCAAAAGAAAGAGAGAAGAGACACATATTGACACATTTTAAAAACATATATTCCACCAAGTTTGAAACTATGAAAGAAATGGATGATTTCTTTGACACATATGACCTAAAGAAATTAAATCAAGATAAACCATTTAAACAGATCTATAACAAGCACTGAGATTCAAGCAGTTATAAAAACTCTCCCTACTCAAAAAACTCCATGCCCAGATAGACTTACTGGTGAATTCTACCAGACATTCACTGAAGAACTAACGCCAATACTTCTTAAACTCTTCCATAAAATAGAAAAGGAAGGAACACTACCAAACTCCTACAAAGTCAGCGTTACCCTGATACCAAAACCAGACATAGAACAAAAAAGGAAAATTACAGACATCACCCTCATGAACATAGCTGCAAAAATTCTCAACAAAATACTGGTAAGCAGAATACAAGAACATGTCAAAAAGATCATTCACCCTGACCAGGTATGTTTTATCCCAGAGATGCAGAGATGATTCAACATACACAAATCGATAAATGTAATACACTATATAAATGGACTGAAGTACAGAAATCACATGATCACCTAAATAGATCCAGAAAAGGCTGACAAAATCTAACATCCCTTCATGGTAAAAGTTCTAAAGAAAGTGGGAATAGAAGGAACATAATAAAGACCATTTATGACAAATCTATAGCCAACATCATACTAAATGGGGAAAAACTTGAAGCATTTCCACTAAAATCAGGAGCAAGACAAGGGTGTCACTGCCCCCACTTTTAATACATATTCAGAGTCTCGGCTATAGCAATAAGGCAAGAGGCACAAATAAAAGCGATACAAATTGGACAGGAAGGTATCAAATTATCATTATTTGCAGATGATGGGATTCTATATATAAGGGGCCCCAAAGAGTATCAGCAAACTGTTAGAGCTGATAATCACTTTTAGCAATGTAGCAGGATACAAAATCAACACACAGAAATCAGTAGCCTTCCTATATACTAACAACAATCAGGCTGGGGATGGAATCAGGGAAATATTCCCATTCATAATTGCCTAAAAGAAAAAAAAAGATACCTTGCAATAAAACGACGTAAAGGATCTCTACAATGAAAACTTTAAAATACTCAAGAGAGAAACTGCAGAAGACACTAAGAAATGGAAAAATATTCCATCTTCTTGGATTGGAAGATAGAATATTGTGAAAATGTTAATCTTACCAGAAGCAATCTACACATTTAATGCAATCATCAAAATTCCAATGGCATTTTTCACTGAAATAGAAAAAACAATCCTAAAATTCATTTGGAAGCACAAAAAAACTCAAAGAGCCAAAAACAATTCTAGGCAACAAAAATAAGTCCAGAAGTATCACTATACCTGATTTTAAGATGTATTACAGAGCCATAGTAACAAAAACTGGCACAAAAACAGACTTATAGATCAATGGAACAAACCCAGACAGTTACAGCCATCGTATTTTTGACAAAAATACAATATATAAATATATATATATTCATTGGAGAAAAGACAGCCTCTAACAAATGGTGCTGGGAAAAATGGATATCTATATGTAGAAGGATGAAAATAGATCCTTATCTCTCTCCATGCACAAGAATCAAGTCCAAATGGGTCAAAAACTTTAATGTCAGAACTGAAACTCTGAAAATGCTAGAGGAAAAAGTAGGGAAAACACTTCAACATATTGGCCTAGGCAAGGACTTTCTGAACATAACTCCAGTTGCTCAGGAAGTAAAGCCACCAATCAACCATTGGTAACTCACAAAATTAAACTTTTGTATAGCAAAAGACACTGTGAATAGAGCAAAGAGGCAATCTACCCAACAGGAGAAAATCTTTGCCAGCTATACATCTGACAGAGGATTAATATCAAGGATATACAAAGAACTCAAAACCTAAATAATAAAACAATCAACCCAATAAAAAAAAATGGGCTATGGAATTGAATAGAGAGTTCTCAAAAGGAGAAATACAGATGGCTTATAAACGCCTAGATGTTCCTCAACTGCAGAATGAACAATGAAGATGTGGTACATTTATATAATGGAGTTCTCTATTCAGTGGTAAAGAAAAATGAAAATATGAAATTTTCAGGGAAATGGATAGATCTGGAAAGGATTATACTAAGTGAGGTAATCCAGGCCCAGAAAGCCAAATGCCACATGTTCTCTCTCATATGTGGATCCTAGCTACAAATGTTTAGACTTGCATGTGAGTTGGAAAAAAAGTCAGTAGTAGAGGCCAGTAAGCTAGACAGAGGCTATAAGGGAGGCAGGACAGTGGAGACTTAAGGAGAGGGTATTGTATACATGTAAGCATGATTACATGATCAGATTACTAGGGCTGCAGTGGCTTAAGTGGGGTCAGGGGAAGGGATTTAGTAAAGGAAGGGTGGGAAGAGGGTTAATCATAATTTAAGAGGTTTAAAATAAGCCATATGGGAACCAACTTCTTCGGAAAATGGCACATCCAGAAGTCATAAATTGTTACTAGAAAATTTTCAGTACTAGGGATAGGATACCTCCCAGTGAGTTGTTGGCTATGGGGTTCCTAAGGCCCCCAAAACATTACAGGCCATTGTCAAAGCTCTTGGTTACCCACCAGAATGAGGATGTAAGACCCTATTGCCGAAGACCACACAGTCTTGGGCTGCAGGCAGGCCACTGAGAAATTAAGCTGGAAATCTATTAACCAGCTTGTAGAAAGCTGGAAAAAGCTAAGGCTGCATGCAGCCCTATGGGAGAGAGAAGCCATCAATGGTCATAAACAGCAGCAGACCTTGTAAGCCTCAGGATTGGCTAGCCAGGACAAATGTACCAACTGGTGCAATAGTGGCATGTCTGTTATGGGGGACTAGAGACCTACTCTACAGAAGGGAATAAAAACCTGGTACTAAAGACCTAGTCACAAGCCTATTGTGGGGGAGGTTATGAGCCCTAGGTGGGTAATGCCTGCTGTTGTCTGGAGAAATGCATATATTAAGCCCACCAAACTGCCTTATGAGCATGTTTTTAAAAATGTGCATACCCATACAATTATGCTACTCTCACTTTTGGCTATGAAAGCTTCTCTTTTCAAGATGGTGGTGACCACTTGGATAACTCAAGACACCATTGCTGAGAAGAATTGACAGTGGAGTGTTCAGCATTGGGAAGTTTCTACCACACCTCCTGAGGTGGTGGAAAGATTGTAAGAGCCAAAAGAAGGGTATAACTGCTTACAATGCAATCTTCCAGACACAAAATGGCCTTCATATTCATGACTTTGCAGTGCCTGACACTACATATACCAGACTTCCATAAATGGAGGCAAAAATGAAGATATGGAAACAAAACAGAGACTGAGAGGGGGAGGGGACATGATGAAGGGTGGATTTGAGAGGGGGAAAGTGAGGGTGGGGAGGAAATTATCATGATTTATTGTCTATAATTATGAAAGTTGTCAACAAAAACCCACAACATCAACAAAATGAGCGGCCCTTTGCATGCCAGTTACTGTAAAGCATCTATATCATTATTCTCTTAGCTCCCACAACCCGCTCTGAGGTGTTATGAGCATATACAGAAGAGGGGACTGACACCCTAGGATTTTAGTCGGTGGCAGAGCCTGGATTCAAAGATCCCAGGCAGTCTAACCCTAAATGAATGCACCAAATCTGTAATTAGACTGCCTGCGGTCCATGGAGGGGTGTTGGGAGAAGAAATCAATGCAAGAACAAAGGAAACCTGGGCCTCTAACACATCAGCAGCAGACAGCACTCCCAAAATGACACACCACTGCCTGGCTAGGTGAGCTAGCTCTCCAGCAGGGCTTGGATACTATCTTACCGCAACAGTTCATCCTGGACTTCAATTAAACGCTGCCTTTTCCTTTCCATGTTGAAAATCATCTAAACAATACAATCATTGCCTCGTTAGTGTGATGCACACTGAACACAGCCACGAACACTGGGCTAGGTACTGAAAGCACAGAGGGAGAAAGGCAGCCCTGGGTGTGGTGGCTGAGTGCGGTCTTTAGGTCACTAAAGGAGGACCGCCGCTCCTCAGCTCCTCACTCTCTTGCTACTTGGTTCATGATGGTTAGCTGCTTTGCTTTAGTACAGAACCAAAAGTAATGGAGCCAATTAATCATGGAGTGAAACCTCCAAAACTCCAGAAAAATGAACTTTTTATCAGTTGTTTGTCACAGGCATTTAATTGTAGTAGACATCTAACACAGGTCTCCATTCCTCAGCTTTAATAATACAAGATAAAGTAAAGGCCAAAATAAAAAGATATAAGCAATCTTATACAATTTTATATCTTAGGTTATAAAAAAGCAAAGGTGTGGTAGTTTTGAATAAATGTTCCCCAATAGAATTTATTATAATTGTGTTTATTAAATTGTTAATTGTCTCCAGGCTTCTGGCTGGAGGAAGTGTCACTTTGGCCTGGCCTCCTGGGGTCATGACACCCTTTCTAAATTGGATGCAAAATACTAGGGATAGATACCAAAAGAAAAGTCAGAACCCCAGTGTGGCAGTTCTGCATTTTGTGAATCATAGTGTTAGAGTGTGCTTGCTTGCTTCAGGTGCTGGTGGTGGGTTTCTCTCTCTCTGCTTGTTTCTGTAAAAGGGAGCCAACCTTTTCTTTAACTTCCCCTGGGTCTGTTACTTCAATAAATACTTTCCTCCCCAATATTGTGCCTGGTTGGGAGATTCATCCCAGCAGTGTGTGGCTGACTATGACAAAAGGCAAGTCATTACTAATTCTATATTTATTCGTATTTTATAGACAAATCACTAAATCACTTACCTTAGCATTCTGCCTTTTCAGAATTTTCAACATCTGGACTTCTTTAAGCTATTAAATAAAAAGTACCTCTATTTTACAAAATTGTTAATTAGGTTCACATATATCACACTTTAAAAATATCATAATTACATATATTTATTGCCACAGTGTTAGCAAATGCATGCTTTTGTAAGACCAGTGTGCTATCCAAACTTCGTTAAATCTAGACCAACAAACTTATCTGTGAACTCACCATTCTAATGAGCTCTTCTTTCATAATAACATGGAATTTGTTGACAGCGTTCTTACAAATTCTAGATTCTATGCTTTGTCTGTAAAGTAGTAAAAAGGGGAAAAAAAGCTAAGTATCATAAAGGATGTTGAATTTTTTTTACTAATAATGGACACAGTTTTGCATACTCTTAAATATATAAGACAGCAATGTTAAACTTGTATTCTTTCCTCATTGTCTAATGAAACTGGGAAGGAGGAGAGATGGGAAAGGAGGGGAAACGAGGATGACTGTGTAGCACTGTATCATGGGGGAGAAGAGACCTGGGGCAGGCTCTTGCTTGAGTGTGGACACTCACAGATGGAAGGCTTACCACACTGATTGCAACCGTAGCAAACACTGCTGGGGCTCTCCAGTCCATTAATGAGTTGGGTTGACCATGCCTCCCTAGTGATAAAACTAGTGCGGTGAGCACTTACACCCGAGGCGTCTTCTTTTTTTTTTTTTTTTCTTGTCGCTAGCTTTATTAGACAACTGAGCCTGGGCATAGAGGCCACAGTTGTCTGCCACGTAGACCCTGGTATATCAGGGGACAAGTAATTGGGCACTATTCCCCATTCCAGATTGTTCAAGATGGGCACCTGGAAATGTGCGCCCATGCCTGCCTGTAGCACTTTGGGCTCCCAGGCATCCACACAGCCTTTGGTGAGTAAGACTTTGCTGCAGCCTGCTCCAGCTGCAGATCTCAGAATTGTCCCCAGGTTTCCAGGGTTACGGAGATTGTCACAAACCAACACTAAGGGCAGTGAATGGTGAAGCCGAGTCTGGGGATATGCCATCTTAACATGGTCAAGCTTGGCAAAAATCCCCATTATTCCTGTGGCGCTACTAGGTCGGACCAATCCTTGATATCCTCAAACTTCACCTTAATGAGGCGGACACCTTTCAGCTTATCAACTGGCAGCTCCTTTAGGTACTCCTCACAGCTGAAAAAGAAAGCTTGAGGCACAGCTCCAGCTTTGAGGGCATCAGCAATCAGCCTGCGACCTTCCAGCAGGATCTTCCCTTGCTTTTCCCGAAACAGCCTGGACTTAACTATGGTCATTACAGTGCTCAGCCTCCTGTCGCCCGGAAAGGCCTCATAGCGATGCCCCATCTCTTCCCAGGTGCCCGGCGCCCGGCCCGGGGTGGCGGCTCGCAGGGCGGCTGGTCCGGAGCGCACTTGCACTCTGCCACCTGTCCCGACGGAAACACCGCTCTCACGGGCTCCGCCGCAGTGCCTGGACCCAGCACCATGCGCCCACGTCGCGGGACAACCCGCAGCAGGGGTCTCGCAGCCCGTCATATGCCCTTCACCGGCGGGGGCGCCGCCTGCCTCCGAGGCATCTTAACATTGAATTTTAAGAGATTTTGACCTCTTTTGGGCAACAAAATATGTCTTTATCACATACATGTTTTGCAAACATTTTCTCCCATTCTATGGATTACCTTTTCACTCTTGAACATAGCTTACATAGAGAATACTATTAATAGTATTACTATTAATCAAAATCCAGCTTATTAATTATTTCTTTCATGGATTGTGCTCGATGTTATCAATCATTGTCAAACCCAAAGCCACCTGGATTCTCTCTAAACTTCTAGGAATTTCAGATTTGCACTTGACATTTAGCTCCGAGATCCACTTAGAGTTAACTTTGTTAAGAGGCCACGTGTGTGCATAAATACATTAGTTGTGTTATGGATGGCCCTTTGCTGCAGCACCATCTGTTGATAACTCTACTGTGCTATCTTTGTTTCTTTGTCAAAGATTAGTTGACTCTGTGTGGGCCTATCTCCAGCGTAGTATGTTCAACTTATCTACTATTTTTGCTAGGCTGCACAGCCTGGATTACTATATCTTTATAATAAATTCTGATGTCAGGTAGTACTAGTCTGCCAAGTCTGTTCTCCTTTGGTATTGATTTGGCTTATACGCATTAGAATGAGTTAATTTCCACAAAATAACTTGCTGGGATTTCAGCAGGGATTGCAATGAATCTCGATTAAGTTGTGAAGAACTGACATTCACAATATTGAGTTTTCCTAGTCATAAGTAAAACTTATTACCATGTTTATATCGTGCTTCCTTGATTTCTTTGCCTAGAGTTTTATACTTTTCTTCCTATAGACAGTATATATTTTTTGATTTATCCCTATATATTTTGACTACTGCTTATGTAAATGGTATTTTTGGTGTGTGTTGTGTGCATGACAGAAGGTGCTGGGGACTAAACTCAGGTTCTCATTCTTACACAGCAAGCACTTTTAACCACAAAACCATTTCCCCAGTCTCAATGTTTGATTTTTATCTTACATTTATTAAAGTATTTTTATAAAACAATTAAATTTATGCATGTATTTAAGAGAGAGAGAATGGGTGCACTAGGGCCTCCAGCCACTGCAAACGAACTCCAGATGTATGCACCACCTTGTGCAGCTGGCTTTATGTGGGTACTAGGGAATTGAACTCAGGTAAGCACCTTAACCACTGAGCTATCTCTCTAGCCCTAAGTATTTTTTAGAGAATATGGCCTATTTTGGTAAATGTTTCATGTGTTGAGATAAACGTGTATTCTGTTATTGGATAAAACAATCTACAGATGTCCATTAGTTTAAGCATCCTTCATAAGGAACCTGAAATGTTTCAACTCTGATGTGAAATTCCAACAGTTCTGGATTCTGTAGCATTTGAATGTCAGATTTTCAGATTAGGGGTGTTCAATTGGTAGGGTCTATGCAAATATTCATATTCTTCTCCAAAAAGGAGGCAGATAGTTCACCAAGCTCATGAAAAAAATGTTCCATATAATAGTAATTATGAGGGAACTGCAAAACAAAAACACAAGGCTGAGGATGTGGCTCAATGGTAGAATGCTTGCCTATGATGAGGCACTAATTCCCCAGAACTGAAAAACAAAACAAACAAACACACACACACACAAAAATTAAAAACCAAAAAAACACAGTACTACTTTACACACATGAGGTTAGCTTTGCTGTAAAAAAAACAAACACAAACTTTAAACAAACAAGCATTGGTGCGTGTTAAGACATTACAGGAGACTAATTACATGATATTCCATGCTCCTAGACCCCATAGACTTTGCTAAAATGTCCATATGATCCAAAACAATCCAGAGTCGTATAATCCCTATCAAAATTCCAGGCCAATATGAGATCGTCTCAAAAAGAGGTGGACAGCATTCCTGAGGATGACATCTGTCCTCTGTCCTCCACATGCATAGCACGCACGCGCATGCGTGCTCACACACACACACACACACACACTCTCTCTCTCTCTCTCTCTCTCTCTCTCTCTCTCTCTCTCTCTCTCTCTCAATTCTGATGAAACTTTTCACAGAAATAGCAAAAATTTCTAAAATTCATATGGTCTATCAAAGGACTCCCAAGGATGAAGGCAATACTGAAAAAAAAAAAAATGAAGCCTTTCTAATTGCCAAACATTACAAAATTACAAAAGTAATCCTCATCCTTAGTGATTGCCAAACATTACAAAATTGCAAAAGTAATCAAGATTAGAGATATCATCAGAAAGACAAGCATATGGACAAGCAGAACAGAAAAACCTAGAAATAAACCCTTATGGTTTAAGATCTTTGATAAGGGTGCCAAGGTTACCTAATGGAGAATTATAGTCTCTTCAACAAATGATGTTGCAGAAAATATACACATGCCAATCACACTGGACTCTTCTTGCCTTATACTACAAAGATTAATTCAAAGTGAATGAAAAACCTACATGTGAGACCTAAAGCTATCAAACTCAGAAGAAATCATAGTGATGGTAAGTCTTAGATGAGAACAAAAGCAAGAACACACATGGGACAACATCAAACTTCAATACTTCTGTGCAAAGAAACAAGACAATGAAAAGCCAGCCTACAGAACGTGAGAAAATATTTGCAAATCAGACATCTGATCCAGAGATAGTAATATCCCAGACTATATTAAAAATTTATTCAGGACTAGAAAGATAGCTATTAAATGTGCTTCCTGTATAATCATGAGAGCTTGAGATGGCCAGAATTCAAATTTCCAGATCCCACGTAAACAGCTGAGTGTGTCCATGTGTGCCTGTAACCCAGTAGCACAGGGAAACAGAGACCCTAGAATCCTCAGAGCCTCATAGGCTCAGGAATCAGTAAAAGACTCTGGCTCCAAACAAGACCAGCAGGCAGAGCAACGGAGCGGGACATCTAAAGTTCTCCAGTTACATTAGGAGAGTACTCCCAGGCACAGGGGTAGCAGAGACCCAAATCAAGAGCCCCTCAAGCTCCAGAATCAGTAAAGAGACAACACAGATGAACCTTGAGGACATTATGCTAAGTGAAGTAAGCCAATCACAAAAGACAAATGCTGTGTGACTCTACCTACAAGTTCTGTAGACTAGTCAAATTTACAGAGACAAAGTAGAATAGTGTTGCAGCGGAGAGGAGGAAATGGTGAACTGTTCAATGGTTGGCTTCACCTTTTCAAAATGAGTAAGACCTAGAGATGTGGTGCCCAAGGTGGTAAGTTAAAGGTACTGCACTGTACAATGAGTAACAATATTCCAGACATGAAAAGGTGAGATTTCACTGCTGACAGAAAGAAGGGCATCCTGGATCATGATCAAGAAGTCTCCAGTGGGGCCACAGCAGAGACCTGAAGGGGTGGGGGAAAAGATGAAGCGTGGGTGACTGACTGAGGTTATTGGGACATAATGCCTCTGCGGCTCACCAACATCCATTATTAGCACTGGCGAGACTTTCTTCCATCAATTCCACTCTGGGGCTGCAGAAAGCAATCTGTCAAACTTCACAGGGTCCCCCTATAGCTACCCTTAATGCCCTGAATCAGCTCTGCTAGGTCAAACCCAAGATCAGGGCACTGGTGCTAGGGTCCCCAACTGTGGCTCACAGTGGGATCCCTTCTTGAATGCAAATCTAGCCTTCTAGACATTTTCATGATGCCTTTGCCTTCTTGCAGATCAGCAGCGAGCACATTTCAGTGTGAGAAGAAGCAAGCACGGTCTTGGAGCAGAAGTGAGGAATATCACTGGTCCAAACACAGAAAACACAGGGAACTCCTGTTTGAATCATTTCCTGCTGTCCTTGGACAACTCCCCATTCCCTCCCAGAACCATGTTGTTTCAGTCCTCATTGCTGAGCTGTCAGGTTTTCATTCCTCCTGTCACTCATGTCTGCAAGCAGTTGCAGTTCCCATCTCTGACGTGGCAGGATCCCCATGGAGCCTGCTCTTAGGGAATTTGGCAGCATTTGTAGGGGTGGCTGGCTGGTCCATTTCTCTCAGAATGTCTACCAGGACACATATTTTGATATTTTTGTTATGGTTTGGAACTTTTTTCCCCCCAAGGTAGGGTCTCATCCTAGCCCAGGATGGCCTGGAACTCACCCTGTAGCCTTAAGTTGGCCTCAACTCAGTGATCTTCCTATCTCAGCCTCCCCAGTGCTGGGACTAAAGGTGTGAGTGCCACCACACCCAGCTGTGTAACTTGTTATAAATGACTTTATCTTCAGGAAAGAAAAGAAGAACAACAAAACCCAAGAATAAAACTGAACCTGGGACTTAAGTGGCCTGAAGAAAAATATGTGGAGCCTGACTGACTTTGTGTGAAGGACAGCCTGTCCCGGGGAGTTTCATGACTTTGGTGGTTGTGGGAATGCAGGGTGAAGCCCTAGCCTGGTTATTCTGTGCCTGAGTGACTGAGGCTTTATGGCCTGGAGAGCCGCCCGCCATCCCTCAGTGAAAGCTGAGGGATCAAGCCGTAACCTTCTGCACACACTTTCTGACTGAAAAACAAAGCGCTCCAAGGGAAAGAAGACGACAAGCTGAAGTAAGATAACAGCATCAGAATAGCAATCATTTCAAAACAGAAAACCCTGATTAAAGTCCAGCAGAAACATTTAGAATAGATTCAATATGTAAAATGGATGACTATAATGGAAATGTAAAAATAATCTTAAGTGTAATGATAATGAAAACATAATATCAAAAACTGTGATGAACAAAGTGGTACTTTAAAGAAATTGATCTGGTCCCTGTATCACAACAACCACAACATTGAAGGACTTACTTATACTCCAGGAGAGTTTTCTCAAATACAGACAAAACGACATCCAGCTCCATGATGTCACCAATTCTCTTTCCTTCTAGACACCACATATGCATACTTCCAGAAATATCTAGAATATTAAGCATAAATCAACTTAATATACTGTTTGCTTGTAATTTGGCTCTAAGTCCAGGGTTCTGAAAGGCTGAATCAAGTTAGTAAAGAGTGCTATGCTGAAGAAGCCTTATTCACAGTCTCCCGTCCTGTGGCCCAGTCACAAACCACAAACCCCATCTGTACTCCTGCTCCCTACTGTCCAACTGGTTCTCCCTTCTGGGGAAGACAAGTCTAGATATTGATGAGCCACAAGGTGGGTGATCTTTCAGACACTTTAAATTTATTAACATGAAGTTATTCATATATATTTGTTGTTTTTTTGAGGCAGGGTCTCGCTCTAGCCCAGGCTGACCTGGAATACACTATGTAGTCTCAGACTGGCCTGGAACTCACAGCGATCCTCCAACCTCTGCCTCTCTCGTGCTGGGATTAAAGGCGTACGCCACCACACCCAGCTGTATGCTTAATAACATTATAATCTTGTACAATTTCTGATAGGAATACAGAATTATATGACCATTTGGGGAAATAGTTCTCAAAGTTTAGCAGTTTCTTATAAAATTACATATAGAACTATCCAATGAGTCAGTAGCTATACTCTGTATTCCCTCCCTCCCTAAATAAAAACATGTTGATAAAAATGTTCACAGTGGGGCTGGGGATATAACCGAGTAGTGCACTTGTCATGCAATGGATTATTACTTGGCAACAAAATGACTCAAAGTAACATAAATGTACCTCAAAAGAGTATACATTATGTTATTTCATCTATACGAAATTCTAGAATATGTAACCTAAATTTTAAAAAAAAAACAGATCCTCCAGAAATTGCCTCTGGTGACTTGGAAGTAGAGGCTGACGTGAAAAAGGAATAACTTTCTAGAGTGGTAGTATTTATATTTTGATGGTGGTGTAAGTGACACACATTTGCATTTCTCAGAACTCATTGATTACACACTCAAGGTCTGGGTATTTTATTGTATAAAGAGAAAAACTAAACAAATATAGAACTCTACTTAAAAGTGTGCTGATATCTATGATTTAGTTAAAAATACATTAAAATAAAAGATGAAAATGGACTAATAGGTAACAAAGCAAGTATAACAAGATGTTGACTACAAAATCTAGGCAGTAGGTATATTAATACATACTATAAATTTTCTTCTAATTTGTCGTATGTTAAACTTTTTTATGATAAAATGATGGAAAAAAATGTCATGTCACAGTCATACATTTTTAACTTTTTAAAGTGGCAATTTTATGACCTTCCAATTTTCTATTTCAACAACTTTATAGATTTTTTTTTGAGATATCTTCCAATGAGAGTCAAAGCACCATTCAGTACCTGAGTCTGTGGCTTCCCTTCTAGATCTCTTCCTTTTGCCAGGAGACACCTTACTTTTTTTCTCAGCTTTCTACCAAAAACAAAATACAAAAAGTAGCAAGCCTTTAAAAAAAAAACTTTTAAACAATTATTTCTGTAATTTCCACATTGATTTTGGTTTGTGTAGAGGTCAGAGGACAACTTTTGGGTGGTCCTTGCCATCCATGGTTTGAAGCAGGGGCTTTCACTGTTCATTGATTTGTTCATGACGGTCAAGAAAATCCTTTGTCTCCCTTCTCACCTTAGACACACCAGGACTACAGAGGCGCACCACAGCTTTGGCTTTTATGTGGGGTCTGAACTCAAGTTACTCAAGAGTTGTGCAACAAGCACTTTATCCACTGAGCCATCTCCCCAGACCCAGCATAGCATTATATTTGGGAAATTTTTATTTTTCTTTGAACTTAAGGATTAAAAAGACAATATTATCAAATTATCAATTGATTTATCAACACTTTAGCTATAGTTCTCATTTCTTTTTTAAAAAATATTTTTAAATATATATATATATATATATATTTTAATTTATTCATTTCCAAGCAGAGAGATACAGAGAGAGAGAGAAAGAGAGAGAGCAACAGGGCCACCATCTTGTGGGTCTGGCTTATGTGGGTACTGGGGAATTGAACCCAGGGCCTTAGGCACTGGAGGCAAGTGCCTTAACCGCTGAGCCATCTCTCCAGCCCAGTTCTCATTTAATTCTAATATATTAACTTTATAAATTAAGTTATATAAATTATCATGCAAAAAATTAAAACAAAAGAAAACTTTCCATTGACTTTTACAACCACTGCAATGGGAGAAGTTGAATGTTTATCGCTTAATCTGTCAATGTAGTGGCCAGGAGGCTGGGGAGGCAAGATCATGAGTTCCAGGTCAGCCTGGCTGCACAGCAAAGAAAAACACAACAGCGATGAATGAATCAGCTCACATCTGCTCATAACCATAGTGAAGGAACCAGTGCTGCAGGCCATGGAAGAGGGCAAACTACTTCTCTCACCTCTTCTGGGTTTTCTAATCAGCCACCAAAGAAAGTGACCTGAGACAGAGCAACAGGAGACCCCCACATTGAATCATCTGAGTCCTCACACAGGAGTCCCATGAAGCATGAACCATGAAACCAGACTAGATGACAGACCTTTTGGGAGCATCCCACACTACAGAGAAGAATAGGAGCTGGTCTTCTAGGGGGTGAGGGCCTCAAAGATGGGAAGCGGAGGTGGAAGTGCAGGTGAGTCGAGGCTGTTTTACGCAAAATCTTTTAGGTCAGTTGCCTCCCAGCAGTTCACTCCTTGATAGAAACACATCTACAGAGGGGCGGTTTTTATTAAGTACTTAATACTGCAATGTTTCTTTAAAAAAAAATATTTGAGAGGAGCAGAAAGAGGAAAGTATGGGCACAAGGACCTCCTGCCACTGCAAATAAACTCCAAAGGCATGTGCCACACTGCGTGGGTACTGGGGAATTACCTGGGTCTAGAATAAGACTAGAAACTGCCTCTGGTGACTTGGAAGTGGAGGCTGACGTGAAAAAGGAATAAGAGAACTTTCTAGAGTGGTGGTATTTATATTTTGATGGTGGTGTGAGTGACACACATTTGCATTTCTCAGAACTCATTGATTACACACTCAAGGTCTGGTATTTCATTGTATAAAGAGAAAAACTAAACAAATATATAAGTCTACTTAAAAGTGTGCTGTTATCTATGATTTAGTTAAAAATACATTAAAATAAAAGATGAAAATGGATTACCAGACAGTGACAAATCAGGTATAATAAAATGCAAGCAAGTGCCTTTAGCTGCTGAGCCATTTCTCCAGCCCCCCAAATATTTTAATTTTTTTTCTCCCCAAGTTATGTCAAACACTGTTGTTACCCGTTGTCTTGGTATTGCTTGAGTCTCTTTTGTAACAGGGGACTGAGTGCTGAGCAGTCCTGACCTCTCAGGAGTGATGGATTCTGCTGGCACCGAAGACACTACAGATGGAACTTTGTGTTGTTGTGTTCTTACTTTCTCTACTGACTGAACTCTTCTCCTTACATCATCGCCAGTGCTTTTGGACTTGCTGCTCATGGGCTCAAGTTTTCTTCTTGGCTGTGAAGAGAACAAAATTGCTAATTATGGCCGAAAACCACAGAAGTCATATTTCTTATTTCCAAGCTTTAAAACTAACACTATAGTTAGAGTACAGGACAAAAAACCTAAATTAGAGTGTCACGTAAACACTTCCTGACAATTATCTCTGCCTTTGTAAACCATAAGCTAAACACATTATATGGATGTTACAGAAACTGACTAGGTACAGAGATTGCAGACCTCTTCCATAACATCTCAGATATTAAAAGTTTTTTCTTCATCATAAAGTTATCTTCTGAGACACATACTTTGTCTTTGAAAAATATTGCCATTTTTCTCAAATTCCATCTGATATAAGTAAAATGAAGTCTTGCAAATTTAGAAGGCAGAATACTCCTTACTTTTTTTGCACTGATTTTTATGGATTCGTTTCCACTTGCTTCATCTTCAGAGTTTGACCTGCAACAATCAGCGAGCTATCAGTGTCTTGTACACATTCCATTTTATTCATATGTCTTCTATAAGTTACTTCTTTGACATTAAAGCAGGCTTGGTGTAATGAGATTCCTATCTGTTGTGGAAAGGCTTGTTATCTTCCTAGAATTACTAGCCACTTCCCTCATCTTCCCATGCCCAGGCCACATCAGTTTATCCTATGTGCATGAGTAACGTGGTCCATTATCACAGCACTTTATGGTTTATGAGAACTGAACTTCCTCCAAGTTACTAGTCCCAACTCTATGGAACATTACTGGTACTAAAAGCTAAACCCTAGGCTCATCGAATATGTCTTTCACCTGATGAAAGGAGAAAATAAACTTAACTTCTGATGAGAGATAAGAATTTCTTGATCTTTTCATTCATTCAATACAATAAATATTTGCTCAACATCAACCTCCAAATTCAGATGCTATTAATAAACCTCTTCTGCTCCTCATTCTGCCTGTGACTAAGTACCTCAGGTTCCCACACTGGGCCTCCCACACACCTACAGGGGTAAGCCTAGGAGTAACACATGATGACATCACAGGAAGCACAAGCTACAAGTAGGACAATTCAGTCAGAGAGACCAGGAAGAAAACTACTGCAGGAACAAGCTGAGAGTCACCAGTAACCACAGCAACTGCGAGGAGGGGGCAAGGGTCGAAGGGAAAGTGGTTGTTGAGAAAACCACAGGCCAGAACCAATAGAACTGTTCAGACAGAGAAGGACACCAGAAACGACTCCCAGGTCACTGGACTTAAGGTAAATGAGACTCAGAACAGCAGGACCAAAGGAGCCAGGACACCAGATGAGGAAAGGCTGGAGCTCCATTTTGCCACTGTTGAATCTGAAGAAGCTATGGGCACCCAGGAAAACATGGGCACTAGGCAAGACATCTTGAGTCTCAAAAGAACAGCTGAACAAGAAAGGAAGACTTGAGATATGGTGGCATATAGGTAGTTAGAACCAGGAGAGTACAGTGAGGGTGGACAGAGAGAGGGGTAGGAATAGAATGACCCATGAGAAGAGGAAGAGAGAGGGAAGGAAGGAAAAGGAGGGAGGGAACAACATCCCTGGGGAGGGGTGGGGCTGAGGCCTTAGAGTGTTCTGTCAACTCTCTCAGGCTCTGACTTCCTTTTCTATTTATATGCAAACCCTGAAAATCAGTCATTTCTGCTAATGTGTTTCCTAGGTCTCAAACCAGCCTCTTCTCTTCATCGATGCTACAACTAATTTGGTTCTCCCTAGCCCGACTATGAAAACAGCTTCCACACTGGTCTCTCAGCCCATTCCTCACAGCTTTTAAATACAGCTCTATCACATTGCCCTCTGCTTAAAATTATTCAAGTCCTTCTATTAGCTAGGATTAGACATGGTTGCGAGTGGCAGGATAAAGTTAAGCAAGACACCTTTTGCTCTCACTAAAACCTCAGAAGCAGTTTAGAGCTAGTACAGCAGCTCCTTCATCATCAAGACCCCAAACCCTTTTATCTTCCTGCTCCTTTTTCTTAGTCTCCTACCTCATGGTCCACAAGGGCTACCACATCCCACTTCAAGCAGAAAGAGGGAAGGAGCAAAAAGGAGGCATAGTTCTTTCTATAAAGACACTTTCAGAAGTGGCAGATACCATTTTGACTACAACTGAATCGTATTAATACTTTATCTATGAGAGAGGTGTGGCAATATATTCATTATTCTGATATCTGCATGCCCAGCTAGAATCAAACATTCCATTACTACGAAGAGGAAAGGAAAGTCCTGTTACTGAGCACAAAGGAGAAAACACGAGACAACCTCTGGGCTACACAGGGAGATCCTATCTCAAAAAATAGTAAAAAACTTAATGTACACCCTTCCCCTCTAGGTTCATTTAGAACTGTAACTCAACCCAAAACTGACAATCGGATGTCATTGTAATTATCTATCAATTATTAAGTTATGTTTTTGTGACGTGTACGCATGTTCATGCATGCGGGGTAATGTGTGGATTTAGGGGCTCTGGATCCAGCTGCTGGTCCTTGGGGGAAAGGCAGGCTCCTCAAGCTGCTGCAAAGCTGCTCCCTGGCCAGTCCTGGCTGTTTCCTTCTTTAGGTTTTTTGATTTTACATCAAAATTTTCTCCCTGGCTCTGCTCCTGCAGGCTCAGGCAGATTCTGGGCCTGCATGTTCCTATGTGCACATGTGTGTGTCAGTGTGGCAGCCATAGGTTGACTTTGGGCTCTCACAGTTGCTCTCCTCCTTATTTTGTGAAACAGCCTCTCAATGATCCTGGAGCTCACCAATTCAGTAGACTAACCAGGGCAGCAAGACCCAGGGATCCATTTCTACTTCTCTAGCACTGGAATTACAGGTCTGTGCCACTACAGCTGGCATTTTACCAGGGAACTGGGAATTTGAACTCTGGTCCTCACGCTTGAGTGGTAATGGTCTAGCTAAGCCGCCTCCCCTGCCCTGAAAATGATGTTTTTAGACCCAGGTTTCATGAGGAAAATCCTATTAAGTTGGCTCAAAAGATCTTGGAACAGCTTTCATTTTCTTAATTTCTATCTAAATGAGGTGCTCAGAAGTCCCAGAGGCATAATAAGCAGTTGTTTGAGCAACAACCATACCTCTTCCCCACTTCTTTCCCTTGAGGAGATGAAGCTTTATCTGACCCAGAGTGATAGGAGAATTCTTCATCAGCATAGATCGCAGTACTGTGCAAAGGAGGGTCTATAAAAGAAACAGAAGGTACAGACAGGGTAAGGAACCTGGCTCTTTGGGCAGTATTTAAGTTGGCCTTTACACTGGAGTACAAAACCATTTCTATTTAAATGGCCAACAAACTAAACCATATGTCCACTGACCACATGGGTGCTTCCAAATGTTTTCACATATTAATGGAAATATTTAACAAAAGACAAATGTACAACTGATTAATACAAATGGGAGATCTGACATTTTCTTTCCTCACTTCTATGGATTATCATACCATCTACCTTGGAAGCCGCAGTGTTCATTATATAAAATTGTTAAGTTTAGAGCTGTTCCACTCTCGGGACCCCATTATCCACAAAGTGCCCAGTGCTCAGAAGGCACCCAGGACTTGTGAAAAAAATGCCCCTTCAGTGGAAAATGACAGGCCCCTCAGTTTCTTCCTCTGGCAGTTCACTCTGGATTGATGGAGCCTTTAGAGCAGAACTCAACTTGAAAGAGGAGAAAAGAGGAGACCAAATGGCCTTGGTGGGAAGGAAGCTCACAAAGGAGAATCTAAGAACTTGGTTCCTCCCTGCTCGGGAAAGTGCAGCAGCAGACAGTGCAAGAGGTGGGGTTATGGCAGGAATGGAGAACTTGAGAACACAGAGATGTGACCAGTAGAGAGTCTTGAATTAATGTGGGAAGGGGTATGGTTCATGCTCAAATGTAAGTATGAGTACTAATTGAATATTTTTTAAGCAAAAAGCAGGTTAAATACTGACCATGCCAACTTCATGATTTTAAAGTTGTGCTCTGTGCTGCCCTTAACTAAGCGATTTATCTATTCTACAGCTCTAACAGGGGAAGGGGAGAATAAATAAACCAACCATGAGTTTTTCACATGTAACCTAGCTGGATCCTTACAATAATAGAAAGACAAATATTACAATCTAAAAATGGGCACAGGGTCTGAGTAGACACTCCTTCAGTAAAAATACACAAATGGCCAATATACCTGCTGAAGGATGTCATTATAGTCATTGAGGAGACAAGTGTGACCAGGAAAAGATGGAAAGAAGAGGGAGAGATGGAGAAAGGAGGTGTGGGGAGAAGAATGGAGAAGAAAAAGGAAGAAATGGGAGGAGAGGAAAGGGGAGAGATGAAGTGAGAAGAGAGGAGAGGGAAAAGAAAAAGGAGGGAAGGAGAGTGAAGGGAAGGGACAAGAAAGAAAGGGAAGAAGGGGGGAAGGAAAGGAGAAGAAAGGAGAGGAAAGGAAAGGAACAGAAAGGAAAAGTGAGAGGAGATGGGAAAGAAAAGAAGGGAAAAAGACAGGGGAAAGAGGGAAGGGAAGGGAAAGGGTTAATGGGTGTGAATATGATCAAAACTTATCCGTTAAAAACAATACTAACCAAAGGTTTCATAAGGCTCTTCATCCCTCTCATTTTCTCTCAGCCCGCCAATGTTTAAGTCATCAGATTTATCAGGAAAGTCAAACACACCAAGAGGATTGTGCTTTTGACCAGGATTCTGAAAGTGAACAAAATCAACCCCATGAACAACAAAGAACATTCCAAGGCTGATTGAATCTGTAAAGACACTCTTGCTACTAGTGCTGTCTGCAAAAACACTTGGCACTTTTGAGGGGTCACAGACTCGTTTAGAGAGCAAGGCCATTAGGCTTCTGCTGGGACTACTTGACACAGCACTACAGCATGAAAGCAGATGGTGACCGTGCAGAAAGGAGCGAGCTTGGCTATGTGCCAATGGATCTTACTTGTGGGCACTGCAATCTGAATTTCCCATCATTTTCACTGGTCAAGAGACATTTTATTTCAGTAATTTTCAAGGTTTCACTATGTACCCCAGGCTATACTAGAACATACCATTTAGCCCAGGCTGGCCTCAAATTTATAGCAATCCTCCTAAGTGCTAGGATTATAGTCATCTGCCACCACTCCTGGCTTACTTTGACCATTTAAAATGCAAAATCATTCTCAATTCACAAGGCTTTACCAAAATAAGTGACAGACTAGATTTGGCCCACAGGGTAACATCTGTCTAAAGCCCTGATCTAGGGGAAAGCTCCTCATAAATACACTATGTTCCCAAAAGCTAATAAGCAGTTTTGATAGCACACAGGGGAACCTTCCTTCCTACAGGAGACCGGTGTTTGCAGCTCTTTATGGTTCAAGATACAAATAAGTCCTAAATACTGATGTATAAAATGAGAAAGCCTCCCATGGTAGCTTGGAAAATGCAGGATACAACTAACAGATAAAGAAAGATTTGAAGATATATAAGAGATGGAATAAAGCTGGCAATCAAAACACAAGGGAAAGACTCCTCATTCATGGAGTGCTGGGTAGTGAGTGAAATGCCAAGAAGCGGGCTGGAGAGATGGCTCAGCGGTTAAGGCACTTGCCTCTAGTGCCTGGGGCCCCAGGTTCAATTCCCCAGTACCCATATAGACAGACGCCAGATCCACAAGGTGGTGGCCCTGGTGTTCTCTCTCTCTTTCTCTCTCTCTCTCTCTCTCTCTCTCTCTCTCTCTCTCTCTCTCTCTCTCTCTCTCTGCTTGA
>PVHP010020860.1:0-30124 GCA_004024765.1 Zapus hudsonius | reverse complement strand
AATTTAATATTTATTGTCCATAATGAGTTACATTATTTAGTGGGCAAACCATGCGTTGTTATCCCGACTTCCCCAATTCCCCCCCTCCCCATCCCTGATCAGTTGTATATCCTCCTTCGTGGGCTGTCTGTATTAGTCCTTGTGGCAAGGGATCTTGTATATCTTAGTACTCATCCCAGTCTTCCTGGCCCAAGTCAGTTGTTACTGATGGGTGCTATGCCTCTGGACCGTCTTCCCCCACCACAGCTCTCACAATCTTTCCGCCCCCTCTTCCGCTCAGTTCCCTGAGTCGTGGGTGAGTAATAAGGCTGCTTTAATGTTGCGAGCTTAGAGGTCCTTGTGTCGAAAATCCTTGGTTTCTGTCTCATTGGCCTATCCTATGTTGATTGAATGGCTGTGGTTATAGGTCCCTTGTTCATCTGTCATTGTCTGCTGGGTTCCCTATGGATCCTCCACGATATTGGATTTTTATTTTTAAATCACATTTTTAGCTTTAGTACTGGTGGAATCTAGGTGTGTGAAGCTTAGCAGCTAAAAGAGAAAGTAGACATTAGGTCAGATATAGAGGTTGTTAGGAAATGGCTATTAAAAGGGACAAGTGAGCCAAAATAATTTTGGCTCTTAACCTGCAACTTTCCATCTTTCCACAAATACGCTGTTCTACTTAGCCAAGGACACAGGCTCTTTAGTATAGATGCTGCTTCTTTGGAACACTTAAATTCCAACCCTTGGTCAACCTTTCCTCATCTCTTCCTTTTCTCACTTGGTTCTGGTAGCTACAATTCTACTTGCAACTTCTGTGAGATGAGCAATATTGTAGATTCTACACATGAGTGAGACCATGTAATGCTTAATCTTTCTTTCCTTTCCCTCTTTTTTTTCCCCACTTAATATATGCTCTCCAGTTCTATCCATGTTAATAAGGACAGGATTTTTTTAAATGGCTGAATACTGTTCCATTGTGTATATGTACCACATTTTCTTTATACATTCATCAGTTGATGGGCACTTAAGTTGTTTCTAGGTCTTGGGTGTTGTGTGTAGTGCTGCAATAAACATGGGAGTGCAGTTGTTTCTTTGACACAGACGTCATTTCCTTTTGAATGATATAGTGCCCAGTAGTGCTGGAGCATATGGCAGTGTGCTTTTAATTACTAGGAATTGCTGTACTGTTTTTCATAGCAGATGTACTAATACATGTTCTTAACAGTGTACAGGGTTTTTCCTTTACTCTCCTTACCAACACTTGTTACAAGTCTCTTTGATAATAGCTTCTCTTATCTCTTCCTATTCCTCCTGCTCCACCCCTACTCCTCCTCCTTCCTCCTTTACCCCCTTTCTCCCCTTTCTCCCTTCCTGTTTCTTCCCCGCTCTCTCCTATCCTCTTTTACCTCCTTCACTTCCCCCCCTTCTCTTTCTGTTTCTCTCAAGCTGGCTTGGAGCTCACTGTACAGCTGGCCTGAAACTTGCAGCATTCCAACTTCTTCGGCCTCCTGAGTGCTGGCTTATATTAGCCATTCTCTGGAGCCAAGTGGTAATTTTCATTGTGGAATTGAACTCAGATCGTCAGGCTCCTTAGGCATATGCTTTAACTGCTGAGCCATCTTTCCAGCCCTTAAAAAAATATATATATTTTTATTTGTAAGCAGAGAGAGAGAGAACGAGATTGACTATGGGTGTGTGTCGTTGTCAGCCATACACCGCTGGGATGAATCTCCAAACCAGGCACAATTTGGGGAGGAAAGTATTTATTGAAATAATGGATCCAAGGGAAGTTCCAAAAATGAAGGAAAGGGCTTAGCCCCCTTTCACAGATCAAGCAGAGAGACAGAGGACCAGCACCTCCAAAGCAAGCAAGCAAGCAAGCAAGCACACTCTCTCACTGTAACTCACAAAACAGCAGGACTGTCAGACTTGAGTTCCGGCTGCTCTTTGTATATGTATCCCTAGAATTTTGCATCCAATTAAGAAATACCTCAGGGCCAGACCCCAGGAGCCCAGGCCAAAGTGACACCTCCAGCCAGAAGGCTGGAGACAATTCACAATTATAATAAACCTTCGATTCTTTTGGGGGACATCTATTCAAACTATCACAGTGTGCCAGGGCATGTAGCCACAGCAAACAAACTCCAGATGCCTGTGCCACTTTGTGTATCTGGCTTTATGTGGGCACTGGGGAATCAAACTTGGGTCCTTAGGTTTTACAGGTGAGTGCCTTAACCACTGAGCCATCTCTCCAGCCCTGTTACTGTTTTTAACATATATATGAAACATTTTTTATTTAACATAAATTCCTTGTATGTTCTGGATATATCAAACCTTTGATGGTTTACAGGTAATTTCTCCTATTCTCGACATTATTTATTTATTGATTGATTTATGACAGGGTCTTAGGCATGCCTGGCTGGCCTTGAACTCATTGTGTAGCTGAGGGTGGTCTCCTGTCTCCACTTCTGAATGCTGAGGATCAAACCCCATGCTTTTTGCATATTAGGTGATCACAATCCACTAGCTATATCTCCAGCTCCTATTTTTTTCTAAAAGAAACAAGTGGTCAATGAATATTTTAAAAATTATTTTTATTTATTTGAGAGACAGAAAGACAGTATGTTCATGCCAGGGCCACTGGCCACTGCAAACTAACTCCAGATGCATGCCCTACCTTGTGCATCTGGCTTTATGTGGGTAGTGGGGAATTGAAACCAGGCCATCAGGTTTTGCAAGCAAATGTCTTTAATTGCTGTGTCATCTCTCCAAAAGAGACAGAGACAGGATCTCACTCTAGCCTGGGCTAGCTCAAAACTCATGGTAATCATATTGCCTCAGCCTCCTTAGTGTCTTGTTTCCTTTGCTGTGCAAAAGCCTTTTTTTTTTTTGGTTTGATGTCAAACATTCGTCTTAGATTTTATTTTCATGTATTTTTTTGTCCCCCCCCCCCCCATGTAGGGTCTTGCTCTAGCCAGGCTGACCTAGAACTCACTATGTAGTCTCACTATGAACTCACTGTGATTCTGCTACTGCTGCCTCCTGAGTGCTGGGTCTAAAGAGATGTGCTACTACTCTCAGCTACTTTTGGGTTCTTGTCTAAAAAATATCCTAGCCCATTCCAATATCCTGAAGCCTCTTTCCTGTTTTCTTCTAGTAGCTTCATAGTTTCAAATCTTAGTTCATTTTGAGTTGTAGCTGGTAGGAGATAGGGATCTAGTTTCATTCTTTTGAATGTGATCATCTAATCTTTTCATCATTGAAAAGCCATCCTTATTCTAACATGCATTCTTAGCATGTTTATTAAAAAAGCATCTGGCTATTGGTATTTGGGTTTTACTTCTAGAATTCCTATTGTATCCCATTGGTCTGCTTTTGTTTAATGCTTATACCAAGATTAATTTTTCCAATTCATTTACATGATTTTCACACCTGGTTAAATTCTTACTTTTATATAAGATTTTTTTTAAAAGTTGAAACAGTGCATGGTGGTATTGATGCCTATAATCAGTCTTACATTTGGGAGACAAAAGGATGACAAACCCAGGGCATAAGACCCTCTTTGTAAATAAGTAGATTTGATTTTCACACCTGGCTACTTTTTCCTTTAATAATAAATGGGATTTTTAAAAATGTCTTGTTTCAGATAGTCTGCTATTGGCATATGGCAATACTACTGATTTTAGCATCTCTAACAGTGCCTGTCCATAGGTGCTCACACATGTTTAATGACTGCTGTGTGTTTCCTTCCTCCCCTCTTCTCCCTTCCCCTCTTTTTAATTGTGAAGAGGTAGTTTGGAAGGTTTTTTATTTTATTTTTTTACTAAGGTAAAATGTACATAACGGCCTGTGCAGGTCTTTTAAGTATAGAGTTTTAGTTTTGAAAGATACATGTATCTGTGTTACCACTACCCCAATAGTGGTATTTATACCCCAAGGTATAAAACATTTTCATCACTCCCAGAGTTCCCTCAAGCCCCTTGACAGTTAATGCTTCCATTCCCCGAGCAGCTGTTAACAATTGTTATGATTTCTATAAGGTAGATTGATTTTGCCAAGTTTTAAGCTTTATATTAATAGGCCCATGTATTGAATCTAGCTTCTTTAATTCAGCATGTTTTTGAGATTTATCTGTTTGATGGATTTATCTGTGTTGGGGGTGGAGCTTCTTGGATCTTGGCAACTTAAGGAATTGAATAGGACTCAGCAGTTGACAGCAAAAGGTTTAATTTGAAGAAGAAAGAAAAAGTAGCAGGTGGATATGCTGCAAGGCAGCAGCAAGCTCCAACAAGCTAGCTCGAGAGCTCTGAGTTCCTTTTTATGGTTCTTTTTTTAATGAGTTACCTGACCTATGAACTGATCCCTAGGGGCAGGAATGGGGTGGATCCTTTCCCTGATTGACAGGCTGTTATATAACTTTGGAGAATCTGCTCATGCAGGGCAATACAATAGATCCCATAATTTTAAGTATGTGCATGCTCTGTCATGCATACACATGAAATGGTATGTGACAGATTGGCCCTTACTGCCCTTGAACCCAACACTGCTTGTGCCTAATACCAGTCCAAACTGGCCTTTCTTCTCTCTTGCCTTGATGTGCCCAATCACAAATTATGCACAGTGGAGAGGTGCTGGGTTACAGGAAGGGGTGGAAAAACAGGTGGCTGAGCTGTCTTGCCTGCCTCCTCAATGGTGTGTTCCTTTCATTACTGTGATATCCCAGTGTATGGGTATCTCATTTTTAAGTCACATGTTAATAGCTGTTTGATTTTAATATTTCTGTCTTCTCTTTCTCTTACTGTCCCCCACCTCTTCCTTCTCCTCCCCTCTTTTTTTTTTTTTTTTTTTTGAGGCAGGGTCTCACTCTAGCCCAAGCTGACCTGAAACTCATTCTGTAGCATCAGGCTGGCCTTGAACTCACAGCATTCCTCCTACCTCAGTCTCCCAACTGCCCACCACACCTGGCTTCTTTTCAGTTTTTGTGGACCTAGGCATTCATTTCTCTTGGATAAATACCTAGGAATTAAATTTATTGGTCATGATAGCCTTTGAATTTCCCATTTTCCAGCTTGCAATATGTAGACTGAAATAATCACTTGATGACCAAAAGACATAGATCTTGGCTTTAATAGTAAGTTTTTTTTTTTTTAAGTTGAAGCAGTGCATGGTGACATTGATGCCTATAATCAATCTTAGCTCTTGGGAGACAAAGATGACAAACTCAGGTCATAAGACCCTCTTTATAAATAAGTAGATTTGACAATAAAGCTGATGAAAATAAATATAATTAAACCATTATGAATTTTAAATGCTTGGGTTTTTAAAAATTTAAATTTGGGGCATGGGAAAATGGCTTATTTATAATATCTTTAGTCTTGATTTACTCTCCTTTCACCTCCTTTTGAGAGCTCCATCCTCCTCTGTTTATTTTCCATTTATTTATTTATGTGCAAGAAGAAAATGAATGAATAAATGAATGGGCGGGCACACCAGGGCCTCTAGCCTCTGTGAATGAACTTCAGACACATGCACCATTTTGTGCATCCAGTTTATGTGGGTACTGGGGAATTGAACCTAGATCGTTAGACTTTGTAGGAAAGTGCCTTAACTTGTTGAGCCATCTCTCCAGCCCCGTTTTTGAACAGAACCTTTTGTAGCCCGATTGACCTCTGAATTCCTATGTAGCAAAGTTGGTTTTGAACTCTTGATCCTTCTGCCTCTGCCTCCAAAGTGCTAGGATTCTAAGTGTATACTACCACATCTGGCTTGTCTGTCATTTATTTATTTTCATTTTTATTTATATATTTTTAAAAAGTTAGTCTTTTAAAGATATTTTTATTTATTTCCAGAAAGAGGGGAGAGAGAGAGAGAGAGAGAGAGAGAGAGAGAGAGAGAGAGAGAGAGAGAGAGAGAGAGAGACTGAGAATGGGTGCATCAGGGCCTCTTGCCACTGCAAATGAACTCAGTGTATGTGCCACTTTGTGCATCTGGCTTTAGATGTGGTACTGGGGAATCAAACTCAGGCCTTTAGGATTTGCAAGCAAGCGACTTCACCACTGAGCCATCTCTCCAGCCCTGTTTCTGTCTAAAAAAAAAAAAAAAAAAAACAAAAACACAAGCCAGGCGTGGTGGCGTACACCTTTAACCCCAGCACTTGGGAGGCAGAGGTAGGAGGATCACCATGAGTTCGAGGCCAGCCTGAGACTACAGAGTGAATTCCAGGTCAGCCTGGGCTAGAGTGAGACCCTACCTTGAAAAACCAAAACAAACAAACAAAAAAACCCAAAACATTTATTTGAGACAGAGAAAGATAGAAAAAGAATATGAGAATCAGTATGGGCATACCAGGGCCTGCTACCCTTGTAAACAAACTTCAGACGCATGTGCTACTTTGTACATCTGGCTTTTAATGAGTACTGGGGAATCAAACCTGGACTGTCAAGCTTGCAAGCAAAGTGCCCTTAACTTCTGATTCATCTCTTCAGCCCTGTTCTGTTTTAATATGAAGTTTTTTTTCTAATAATATGAAGTTTTATTAAACTTTTAAGAGCAAACCTGGCTAATGTGGTGGTTTGAATGTAAAATGTCCCTCACAGCCTTATGTGTTTGTGATCAAGCCTTAGCTGATATTTGGAAATTTGTGAAGCGTTGCTGGTGGAGGTGTGTTGCTGTGGGTGGGGCTTAGGGTGCTATCTATGGCCCATCCCTACTTGCTGTACTCAGCTCACTCTCACTACTTTCCACTTGTTCATGTGAAGATGTGACATTCAGCTGCCTGCTCCTGCCATGCTTTCTCTGCCAGGATGAGACTTCCCCATGAAACTGTTAATTCGAAAATAAACCCCTTCTTTACATAAGCTGCTTCTGGTCAGGTGCTTTGTCCTGGAAACAAGAGAATAACTGCTGGTTTTGGTGGCTACCTTATAAAGCTCCCTCTCCTTTTAAAGCATGGCAGCATGTTCTTAAAGGATCCCTGACTGTGTTCCCACACTCCTGCTTTATTTAGCCCTTCTCTTTTTCTCCCATGCGCTCATCTTAATTTTGATTTAGCATCCAGCAATTGCGTGTTAGTGTGAGCCATGTACCATGATGATAAACTTTTTTGGCCACTTGAGGCCTTACCTTGGCTCCCTTGGATCTTATAAATATGATTTAGTTTTCTTCCTTAATATTTTTTCTTGGAAGTTTTTTTGGAGGGGGGGCAGGGTCTTGTTATGTGGCTCAAGTTGGCCTAGAAACTTCCAGGTGGCCTACTCTGACCTTGAACTCGCTACTCTCCTGCCTAAGCTTCCCTAGTACTAGGATTAAAGTCCTATGCCACCATGGCCGGTCATCAGGATAGTTTTATATGATGAGAGCTTGAAAATCTAATTACTAAACTTTCCTGCTAAGTATGTAGGGAAAGTAAACGAAGCAGAGTTTTGAGGGCTGGGAGCTTTGCTTTCATTATGTGGCTTTTTTGGTTTATCCCAAGTTGTTGGAAACTATATGCTGGATAAGTAAGTTGGTATCCAAGGTAGAAGTGAGGCAGGGAGACAATTTCCTCAGTGATTTGGGACATCAGTGTGATTTAACTTTTTAAATTAAGAACAATACAAAATTCTTGTTGAAGCTACCTTTATTTAGTAAAAATTAGTTGACATAAAGAAAAATGGGCAGTTCTTATTATGTTCCATAGTAAAATGGCCATACAAATGAACATGCAAGTTAAAGCTGCAGAGCTATTTGCTTGCAGTGGTTAAAATCATGGTTATTTTGTGACGTTTAAAGTTTTTTAAAAATATATTTTTATTTATTTGAGAGAGAGAAAGAATATGGGCACAGGAGAGCTTCCTGCCACTGCAAATGAACTCCAGATGCATGCACAATTTTGTGCATCTAGCTTTATGTGAGTACTGGAGAATTGAACCCAGGCCATCATACTTAGCAAGCAAGTACCTTTAATTGCTCTCTCCAGTCCCTAATTTTTTTTCTTTAACATTAAAAACTCTAACCATCTTTTTCATGACTTGATGGCTTCCAGCCACAGTGTGTGTGTGTGTGTGTGTGTGTGTGTGTGTGTGTGTGTGTGTGTGTGTGTGTGTAGGCCGGCTAGAGATCAACCGTGGACATCTTACTCAATCACTCTCTACCTTTACTTTTTGAGACAGGGTCTCTCTCTGAACCTGGAACTTACCCAATTTGGTTAGAAAAGCTAACCAGAAAACCCATGGGATCCTCCCACCTAAAATTAGATGTACAGGTGAAACATACATTTGGAGTTTATTTGCAGTGGCAAGAGACCCTGGTGTACCCATATTTACTCTCTTCTAGCAAATAAACAAACAATGATAAATATGTAAAAATACTTAATTTTTTTCTTTATTATCCATAATTAGATACATTGAATGAGCAAATAATGTGTTGGTATCCCTAGTTCCCTGATTTCCCTCTTCCCTGTCCCCAATCAGCTTGATATCCTCCGTGGCAGTCTGGATCAGTCCATGGTGTAGGGGGTTATGGACAGCCTAGGATTCAACCCGGTTCTACCCCCCCTTTGTATGTTGTTACTGAGGGGTGCCATGTCTCTGGATATTCTCCTCCACCATGGCTCTTACAATCTTTCTGCCCCCTCTTCCGCTCAGTTCCCTGAGTCATGGTGGGTGAGTATTAAGGCTGCTTTATTGCTGAGGTCTTAAGGGTCTCTGTACTTCTGCTTTAGGTTGTGTTGAGAAACTTTGGTGTCTGACTCGCTGGCTTATCCTGGGTTGACTGGTTGTGGTTATAGGTCTCTTGCTTATTGTACCACTCTCTGCAGGGTTCCATGTGAATCTGCCGCAGTAGGTCTGGGGCTTTTTTTCTTTAAATAATAAAATTAAGAGATCTTAGAGAAATTTCTTACAAGGTTGTCTGTTTCTGTATACCCACATATAAGTACTAAGGTTCAAACTAAAAGTAAGAGTTGTAGCTCATTTTAGTCATCATATGACTAAATTCTTTGTGAACTGATTCTTTTTGGTCTAGAGTTAGGTCCTCTCACGAATCCTCCATTGTAGATAGCTGTGGTTATCATGGTTATTGTGTTTTTCATTAGTGCAGAAGAAGGGAGAGTGTCTCTTGCCTTATTGCTATAGCTAAGACTTCTAGTACTATATTAAATAAAAGTGGGGACAGTGGACACCCTTGTCCCTGATTTTAGTGGAAGTGCTTCAAGTTTTTTCCCATTTAGTATGATGTTGGCCTTTATTATGTTGAGATATGTTCCTTCTTTTCCCTTTTTCTTTAGGACTTTTACCATAAAGGGATGTTGGATTTTGTCAAATGCCTTTTCTGCATCTATTGAGATGACCATGTGATTTTTGTCCTTCAGTCCATTTATGTAGTTTATTACATTTATCAATTTGCATATGTTGAACCATTTCTACATCTCTGGGATAAATCCTACCTGGTCTGGGTAAATGATTTTTTTTTTTTTGATGAAAACTTGTATTCTGTTTGCCAGTATTTTGTTGAGAATTTTTGCATCTATGTTCATGAGTGAGATTTGTCTATAATCTATTTTTGTTCTGTCTTTGTCTGGTTTTGGTATCAGGTTTATGCTAGCTTCGTAAAAGGAGATTGGCAATATTCATTCCTTCTCTATTTTGCAGAAAAGTTTGAGAAGCATTGGTGTTAGTCCTTCAGTGAATGTCTGGTTGAATTCAGCATTAAATCCATCTGGGCCATGGCTTTTTTTAGTAAGGAGATTTTTTATTACCGTTTGGATCTCCATGCTTGTTATAGGTCTGTTTAAATGCACATCTTGATTTAATTTTGGTAGGTCATATACATCAAGGAAGTCATCTACTTCTTTCAGATTGTCCAACTTGGTGGAGTCTGTTCTTAAAGTATGTCCTTAACATTCTCTGAGTTCCATTATCTGTTGTAATGGTGCCTTTTTCATCTCTAATTTTGCTTGTTCTTTCGATCAGATTTGCTAAAGGTTTATCGATCTTATTTATCCTTTCAAGGAACCAACTCTTTGTTTCATTGAGTCTTTGTATGTTTTTCTATTTCATTAATTGCTATCCTAATTTTTATTATTTCTGCTCATTTGCTGAATTTTGGTTTGTCTTTTTTTTTTCCCCCAAGGCCTTAAAGTGAAACATTAAGTTGCTTACTTGTGACCTTTCTAGTTTCTCAATATAGGCACTTAAAGCTATAAATTTCCCTCTAAGGACTGCCTTCATTGTGTCCCAAAGGTTTTGATATGTTGTGTTTTCATTTTCATTTGAGTCTATGAATTTTTTTTCTTTCTTTCTTGATTTCTTCAGTGACCTACTCATCATTCAGTAGTGTACTGTTTAATTTCTATGATTTTTTTTCTTATATTTTTTCTATAATTTTTCTTGCTATTGATTTGTAGTGTAATTCCATTGTGATCAGATAAAATTCAGGGAATTACTTTAATTTTCCTGAATTTGTTAAGATTTGCTTTCTGTCCTAACATATGGTCTATTTTAGACAATGTTCCATGTACTTCTGAAAAGAATGTGTATTCAATAGTATTTGGATGAAGAGTTCAGTACATGTCTGTTAGATCCATTTGTTTTATATTGTCATTCAGTCCAGATGTTTCTCTGTTTTTTGCCAGGATGACCTGTTGCTAGGTGAGAGTGGGTATTGAAGTCTGCCATTACAACTGTATTTGGTGTTTTCTGTGATCTCAGTTCTAGTAGTGTTTGTTTAATGAAATTGGGAGCACTTGTGTTTGGTGCATATATATTTAGAATGGTCCTACTGTTTAATAGTTCCTTTAATCAATATGTAATGACCTTCCTTAAAACTACTGTTGGTTTGAGGTCTATCCTGTCTGATACTAGGATAGCAACACCTGCTTGTTGCCTAGGCCCATTTGCTTGCAATACTGTTTTCCATCCTTTCACCCTCAGGAAGTGTCTATTTTTTATGGAAAGGTGCATTTCTTGGAGGCAACAAACAGAAGGATCCTGCCTTTTAATCCAGTCTGTAAGTCTATGTCTTTTTTGTCGGAGTGTTGAGGCTGTTGATAAAAGTTATTATTGAAAGGTGTGTATTTATTCTTGTCATTTCTTGGTCTTGTAGTTTTTCCTTTACTCTCTTGTATTACCTATTATTTGAATGTGGTTTATTTTCCTCTGTTTTCTCATGTATGGTTTTTATTTCTCTTCAGTCTGAAGAATCCCTTTAAAGGTATTTATGGTAGAGCTGGCTTTGTAGGCATGTTCCTTCGTTGTGGAATGTCCTTATTTCTCCTTCAATTACGATGCAGAGCTTTTCTGGATATAATAATCTCGGCTGACAGTCGTTTTCTTTCAGAACTTGGACTACATTACCCCAAGCCCTTCTGGCTTTTAAGGTTTGTGATGAGTGATCTGTAGTTATTCTAATGGGCTTGCCTTTATAAGTTACCTGCTGCTGCTTTCTTCCTTCCTTCAAAATATTTTCTTTGCTCTGTGTGTTCAGTAGTTTAATTATAATATGGCATGGAGAGGTTCTTTCCTGATTTTGTCTGTTTGGTGGTCTAAATAATTCCTGTATATGTATTGGTACCACTTTCCCTATGTGGGGGAATTCTCGTCTATGATTTTGTTGAACATATCTACCATGCCCTGAGAGTGAAATTCTTCTCCTTCCACTATACCATGGATTCTTATATTTGATCTCTTCATAGTGTCGTGAATATCTTGGAATTCCCATTCATACTTTCCTATTAGTTTGTCCTTCTCTTTGTTGGACTGTTCCAGTTTTGCCACCTTGTCTTCCAGTTTAGATATTCTGTGCGCTTCTTGGTTCATTCTGTTGGTAAGACTTACTATGAAGTTTTGTATTTGACTTACTGTGTTTTTTCATTTCTTGAATTTCTGATTGGTATTTCTTTGTGGCTTCTATTTCCTTACTTATATCTTCTATTGACTTCCTCATTTCCCTAAATTGGTTTCCTGTGTTCTCCTTCTGGAATTTGATTTCCTCTTTGACTTCTTTGAACATCATTATAATCATTTTTTTGAATTCTTTGTCAGACATTTCATCTGTGTCAGCCTCACTGAAGGTCATTTCTGATGGATTTATATTATTTGGTGGAATTATCTGGATTTTTTGTATTTCTTGTATTATAATGTAGAGATTTTTGCATCTTGAGTTATTCAATGCTTGGGTTTCCTAATTATCTCTGTATTCTTAGATGGTTTGGATCAGAAGTTATATATCCTCAGGGTGGGAACCCAAGGTGCCACGTGTGACTCTTATATTACTCCCAGAGTGACCACAGGGGTGACCCAATGAGTTGTAGTTGCCCGGTATGTAAATATTCTAGTAGACTGAATGGGGCAAAATATAATTCTAATATGTAAATAAGCAATATGTACACAACCCCACAGGGTATTTATGCAAGGACGGGGATTAAACAGATAATCTTAACAAAGCCAAACTATCTTAAGGTGTGTATGTGCGCGGGTGCTGTAGACTGGGCAGGTGAGATTTCTGGTTTATGCCAGGTCAACCTGGAACTGAGTGAGACTCTGCCCCCCAAACAGACAGAAAGTAGAGAGACAAGAACGTACTATGAATCAATAAATATCAAATGCAACAAATTCCATTTTAAACCCTGCCTATTAATGGTAATGCCTACCAGAGGTGTATCAATCACCTCTAAATGACCCTGTTATCTCTGGAGATGGCCTTTGGTCTCACCCAAGCTAAGTATGAAGCTGGCTCTCTCATGGTTGGCTGTGGGCTGGGTGGGTGTGAATCTGCTGTTTAGATCAGCTGTGCTGGGTGCTGTGTGTCTCTGGGTGTTCTGGCTCCAGTTGCTGGTCCAAGGCCGGGGTGAGTGGAGAACTTTCTCCCTGTGGCTCTGCTCTGCTGGCTCAGGCAGGTTCCCAGTGAGTGTAGAAACTCTGGTCCCCAATGCAGGTGCCGCCGGGGCTGCCAGTGCTGGTTGATCTCAGGGTCCTGGTTGCCAGAAGCCCCAGGTCTCCCCTGTTTCTCTGCTGAGTCTAAAAAACTCCCCTATGCCTTCAGTTTTTTGAAGAAGAGTGTATTTTGCGGTCTTTCTGCCTTCTTTCCCTGCTCAGGTTGCTTTAGTGTGGCTACACCATAGCCATCTTAACTGGAAGTCTCCCTCTTTCTTTTTGAAGTAAATGTAGATGGAAGAGGGGTGGGAAGAGTTACATAAATACTAAAAGAACTGGCTTGATGGTTTTTTTGTTTTTTAATACACAGATCTTAGAACTATAGGGTAAAAATTAATTTCTAAATATTTTTATTAGTCAACATTTAGTGTATTTAAATAGTATTGAAAAATAGCCACTTGTTCCATCACTCAGATACAACTTCTGTTAGTTTTTGGTGTATATTTACCCATACTTTGCTTTTTCATGTCAGCTTTTATTCTTTTAAAATTTTTTTACGAAGTATACCAAAGTAGAGTAATATTGTGTATACATCTAAGTTGATCTCCGGAGTACATACACATTTTTAAAGTTTTTCATTATGTAAAATTTGAAATACATATACAACTCAAAGAAAAAAACAGGATATAGACTAGACCAATACAGTCAATGAATGTACCTATCATCCAACTTCAGCTCATTTTAGCACACAAGCAGTTGTGTTGCATTCATACCTTCCCAGTTTTGCACTATTTTTTAAAATATACTTTATTAATGTGAGAGAAACTGAAAGAGAGAGAGAGAGAGAGAGAGGGAGAGAGAGAGAGAGAGAGAGAGAGAGAAATAGGTATGCTAGGGCCTCCAGCCACTGCAAACGAACACCAGATACATGTGCCGCCTTGTACATCTGACCTTACGTGGGTACTGGGGAATTTAACTTGGGTCCTCTTGTTTTACAGGCAAAGGCCTTAACCACTAAGCCATCTCTCCAGCCCCTGCACTATATTTTGAAGTTAATTCTATTTAAATATTTTAGTACACATTGTCAACATTTTTATATTTTTAAAGATTTTTTTCCCTATGAAATTGGTATGAATGCGTACTTGACAGATTAGATTTTGAAAAGCCTTCTAAAAATTATTGTTGTAAGTTAGATGCATGTACTTCATTTTTCTTAGGCAGTACCAAAAAAATCATAGTAAAGTGAATTTGGCCATACTTAAAACTCCAGCAGCAAACTTAGTTTCTTCATTAATACACCCTTTAATGTGTTGGGGGGTCGCTGCCCCCTGGCCCCCTGCGGGTAGCCCAAGTCTTATCAGCCAGCAGGAGAAAGAGCTCAATCAGGGAGAGGTGAGGTGACGATTGGACAGACACATGTGACCGGGAAAAATGTTGGGCAAATCTTAACTTTATTGGGCATCCAAAGCCTCTTTTATAACCACAGGCTGCATCGTCCCGCCTATTCCTCTTAAGCAATAGGATTTAAACTTTTTGACGGGAGCCAATCAGCAAAGTACAGCAGAGCAAAATACGCCTCCCTAGGGTGCATTGTTTTACAGCCAATCAGCAGGGTTGTTGGTTACATCACCAGTAAAGTGAAACCTAACAAGTAGGAATAAAGCTTACCAGCTACACCAAACTCAGCAAACAGGAGCAAAGCGTATTCTAAAACTTAGCTTAAGGTTGCTCAGTCAGGCTGGGGCCCAACATTAATGGAATGCTGTGTGTGTTATGTAGGGTGATCATGTAACTTACTGTTCAAAGGCACAAGGAATACTAATACTGGTGTAATAGGCATGAATCAGAACTGGTTTATCAGATCAAAGTTGTTTGCCTACCCATTGTTTTAAAGTACACATAAGATGTATATGTATAAAGTAACTATTTCACATAGTCAATAAATGGCAGCTTTTATTTAGTTTCCTCATGTCCTCATGTGTGGATATCTATAAAATTGTCCCTAAAAGAACTCTTCTGAAACTGTGCCTTAGTACTAAGTTGACAGTTTGCATTTTGGCGTGATTCCCTTCATGGTGGTTTGAATGTAAAACGACCCCCTCTCCCCACGGCTCCATGTGTTTGTGATTCAACTTCATGCTTGGTCTGCAACTGGTGGCGTTGTTAGGGAAATAAAAGCAACCTTCAGGAGGCGGAGACTTGCGGAGGTGTTTCACATGGGTGGGGCTTGGACTGTACCAGTCTTATAGTTTCTTTCTCTTGCTAAACTCAACTTACTCTGCTTCATTGCTCACATGAAGATATCATGCTCCTCAGCTCTTTGCTTCTGCTGTAATGAGACTTCCCTTGAAACTTTAAACTAGAACTAAACCCTTTTCTTCCATAAGTTGTTTTTGGCTGGGTGTTTTGTCCCAGCAATGAGAAGGTAACTGGTACACCTATTTTTTAAAACAATGTGATTTTTGTGACTAAGGGTTTTTCTTTGTAGCTGGAGAATGCTGGAGGAGACCTTAAGGATGGCGGTCACCACTATGATGGAGCTGTCGTTATTCTCGATGCTGGCGCTCAGTATGGGAAAGTCATAGACAGAAGAGTACGAGAACTATTCGTGCAGTCTGAAATCTTCCCCTTGGAAACACCTGCATTTGCCATAAAAGAACAAGGATTTCGGTAGGTATATTGTGAAAAGAGTTTACCTAAATTTTCTTTTTTTTTTAACATATATTTATTGTCCATAATGAGTTATATTATTTAGTGGGCAAACAATGAGTTGTTATCCCCAATTCCCCAGTGTCTCCCCTCCCCATCCCCAATCAGCCGGATATCCTTTTCTGTGGTCGTCTGGATCAGTCCTTGTGGCAGGGGACCATGGATAGCCTAGTACTCAGCCCAGTTCTCCTGGCCCAAGTGTGTTGTTACTGAGGGGTGCCATGCCTCTGATATTCTCCCCCACCACAGCTCTCACAATCTTTCCGCCCCTTCTTCCGCTCAGTTCCCTGAGTCGTGGTGGGTGAGTATTAAGGCTGCTTTAATGTTGTGAGCATAGGGGGCTTTGTGTCGAAAGTTGTTGGTTTCTGTCATCCTGGCTTATCCTGTGTTGATTGAATGGCTGTGGCTGTGGGTCCCTTGTTCATCCCGTCATTCTCTGCTGGGCTCCATATGGATCCTCCATGATATGACTGTGGTGGCTCATCTCTTGTGAGAATCTCTGCTATCGGCCTACAGTCGGGTAGTAGGGTTAGATGGGCCACAACTCTCTCGCTGCATCCTGAAAAATACAAACACACTCTCCATCAGAGAGTGAGATCAGTATAGGTTAACAAATATTCACAATTCTGGATTACCTAGATTCTATTTTTAGTAGCCTCCCTGTCAATCGGTCCCATAGCACATCTTTTCTTGTGAGCCCAAGAGTATGGGATCCAGTGCATATCGCACTGATTCCCTAGTTCCAGTCATAGGCTTCCCCCCACTAAGTAGAATATTTGGCCGAATTTAAAAGCTGTTGATTGTCTCCCCCAGGCCCAGGCGCCTCCATTGCACTAGTGCTCCTTTCTTGGTTCGCTGTTCTCTCCCAGTAGGAGGTGTGGTCAGCCTACTTATGGCCACAGTCTGTGTTTCATGCCAGTGGTTTCTGTTTACTCCAGTGTCGTTGATCAGCTTCCCCTGGCAGCTTGTGCAGTGCCTTCCAGCACTGCACTAAGTACCAACTGGGGGCTGGATACCATTCTGGACCTTGAAGGGTCTCTTGATGCTGATTGATGGCATTCTGTGGTTTCTTCAGCAACAGGGTTTTGCTTCAGGCCTGGTATAAATACAATGTGTTCAGCTCAACTCTTAAGTCCCCACAGCTTTCAACTGAGCCATAATACCAAAAAATAAACCTGTTATGGCACAGAACATTCACATTGCAAAACAGTGGCATGGCAAAACCAGATTGAACCAATACAAGATTTAAAACAGGGCTGGAGAGATGGCTTAGCGGTTAAGGTACTTGCCTCCAGTGTCTAAGACCCTGGGTTCAATTCCCCAGGTCCCACATGGGCCAGACCCACAATGTGGTGGCCCTGGTGTTCTTTCTCTCTCTCTCTCTCTCTCTGCTTGAAAATGAATAAATAAAATATTTTAAAAAAAAGATTTAAAACAAACAGGGCACTATCAATCTCTAACTTCAAGTTCAGTGATCCTGCATTTGAACAAGTCTCTTGGAGATTTGATTCCACCACTCCAGCTCAGCTATTCACAGTCCAGAAAAACTTCATCTGGTACTGACAGCTCACCTTGGCAGCCATCCATAGTCCTGACATCTTATTGGGTCTCCATTGCAACCCACAGTTCAACCTCATGGCTAACATTGACCTCCATGCTGGCAGTCTAGCATACCTGCTTCACATTGCAGATGGCCATTTTTCAAAAACAAAACTGTGTTGCAAATCCAATGACCCTCTCTTCCTGCATTTGTTATATTCCATAGAACCAGTTGGGCTACCAATTTGTTAATCCAGTGGGGAACAAAGCATTTAGGCCCCTTACTTCAAAGAATCTGAATTCTTCCTGTTCTGATGCAGACCAGCTGGCCCAATCTCAATGGTTGTCATCTCTCAAACAATTGCAGCTGAACGGGCAGAAGTTTCGGCCCAAAGATCTTTCTTTCTGTGCCATCTCCATCTGCTCACACCAATCCATCTTTACATCAAGCAATCCTGCACAGGTTCCCAGGACACAGGCAGACAGAACACAGCAAGCCTCTCACACAAACTGCTTCTGGCACAGTCCTGACAAAGTTCTTTCTCACCCTTGTAAGCCAAACCTCACAGTCCATAGTTCTCATTGCATTCAGGTCTTTCAAAATTCTGACCTGAATGGTCCATCAAGCTGTACTTACAGCACTGCAAGATGTCCCTTAGGAAGAGGTTTCAAATCCTTCCAATTCCTCCTGTAGATCATTTCCACAAAGCCCAAAGATCAGGTTTCTAGCAGTAACAGACCCCATTCCTGGTACCAAAACTGTTGTAGTCAGCTTGCTCTGTTGCTGCACAGAAAGAACCCAAGCAAAAGCAGCTTGTGTAGAAAAGGGTTTATTTGGCTTACGGACTTGAGGGGAGACTCCATCCTGGCAGGAAAAACAATGGCATGAGCAGAGGGGTGGACATCACCTCTGCCACAGCACTGCAAACAGTGGCAGGAAGGTGTTCCAAATACTGGCAAGGGGAAGCTGGCTTATAACCCCAATAAGCTCACCCCCAACAACATAGCTCCAGTGAGGTTGTAAAACCCAAACTGCCATCAGCTGAGGATCGATCAAACACATTCATTTGTTTGTGGGGCACATCTGATCAAACCATGACAATGGCTGTCCAACAAGGCCGAATGTACCAACTGGTGCATTGGTGGCACATCTTTGTTGGTTGGGTTCTTTGTTGCAACAATGAGAAAGCTGGCTACAGCAGGGATGCATGTGTTTGTGGGTGTGCATGTGTACACGGAGACCAGAGGCTGACAGCAGGTATTTTCCTCAATCTCTTTCTACCTTATTTGAGACAGAGCTCACTGATTCAGTTAGACAAGCTACCCAGCAAGCCCTTGGGATCCTCCTGTCTACCTCCCTAGCACTGGGATTGCAGGTGCAGCATTATGTAGGTGGTGGGTATCTGAATCCTAATACTTGTGAATCAAGCACTTTATCCACTGAGGCATAGGTCCCTAGCCCTCCTTTTTTTTTTTGCTTGTTTTTGAGGCAAATTTCATTCTGTAGTCCAGGCTGTTCTCAGAACTTGTTGAAATCCTCTTGTCTGTAGACGTGCCACCATGCCCATCTCCCTATCTCTTGTTTTTTATAGGCAAATTTTAGGTTAGCACACAAAGTAATGAGTTTTATAATCATACATATGTCATTATACTTTGTCCTAATTAATTCTCCTTCCTTTGCCCCACCCCTGCCCCCTTTCTTTTTCTCCCTCCCCACTCTCTCCTCTGCCCCTTCTCCCTCATCCCCTTTTATTGCTGCCCTCTCCAGCTGACTGCCTTCCTTCTCCCCAACTAGTCCCCCTTAGGCTTGCTTGCTTGATTTGTTTATTAACTATTTTTTTGTGGCACCAGGGATTGATCCTAGGGCCTTGCTCATTTTAAGCAAACTCTGCCACTGAGCTATAGCCTAATCTTCTCTCTTCTGCTTTATTATCTCATGTGTTCATTGCCCCATTTCCCATTTCCTTTAAGATCTCTTCCTCTCCTGTCCTGATTCCTTTTCTAGTTTCCTGGTCTGCATCTACACACACACACACACACACACACACACACACACACACACACACACAAAATTTTAAGTCTAGGTTGTATATAAAAAGTATATTAGGGTTCCTTAGAGGAATAGGGCCAATTGTAGTAAAAAGGGGATTTATTGGGGTGGCTTATGACAGTCCCCAATCGCAGTCTGCTGGCCTGAGAGTCAAGGAACTGGTAGCCACACAGTCCACATGGTTGGATGCCTCAGCAGTCCCAATCCAGCACTGAAGGCTGGAAGACTTCCTGAGGAGCTGCTGGTCTTCAGTCCATGATGGAAGGCTGAGGAATCTTGGTTCCAATGTCGAGGAAGGAGGAGGACAGGATGGATGCAAGTACAAGTCAAGCACCAGCAGCCAGAGAGAGGGAAAGAAAGAGAGATTCCCTTCCCCTCAAGCTTTCTTATATTCAGCCCCCTTCCAGGAGGGCTGCTCACTCTGGGGGATGGGCTGACTCTGGAGGAGGGACCTCCTCCTTTAGTCAGTCCTTCTGTAAGCAAGTTCAGAGACCCACCCAAGATTACTGTGGATACTAAACAGCTCAAGTTGATAATAAATCTTAACCATCACAAAAAGAAAACATGATATTTGTGTTAAGAGTGTGGCTTAGTTTGCTCCACATTATGCTTTCAGTTCCATCCATTTTCCTACAAATGTCTTTCATCTTTCTTTGTGGCTGTATAAAATTTCATTGTATATATGTATCACATTTTCTTTATCTATTTGTATGTTGATGGCCATGATCATAATCCCCTCCTCCTCTTCCCCAAACCCCCCTCCATTAATCCCTTCTTTTCAACTAGTCTCTTTTAATTTGATGTCATCCTTTGTTTTTTCTTCCTCCTATTATGCAAGTCTAGTGTGTGTAGTATCATCAGCCATTACTGTGAAGTCATGCATATCAAGACCACTTTGTGTCTGGATGACAGTATTGTCAGTGGTTTTTCCCTTCATTTGGCTATTACATGCTTTCTGCCACCTCTTCTACAATGGCCCCTGGGCCTTGGAAGGTATGATAGATGTCTCACTTAGTGCTAAACACCCCACTGTCAATTCTTAGCACTATGGTGTGTTTTGAGTCACCACAGTGGTCACCACCATTTGAAAAGAGACGTTTCTGTATATGAAAGAGAGTATATTAATATATTTGGGTGGGCATAATATATCCATTTAGCTAGAAAAAGGTAGTAGTTTCTCCCCTAGGGTTTATGACCTCCCTAGCCATAGGCATTTTTAAAAATGTATTTTATTTATATGCAAACAACAGAGAGATAGAGGGAGAGATCATAATTGTGCCAGGGCCTCTTTGCTACTGCAAACTCTAGACACATGTGCCATTTTGTGTATTTGGCTTTATGTGAGTACTGGGGAATTGAACCTGGGCCATCAGGCTTTGAAAGCAAGCACCTTTTAACTGCTGAGCCACCTCCCCAGCCCAGCCATAGGCTTTTGATTAGGTTTTCAGTACTAGGCAGGAATTATCTCCTGTAGATTGGGCCTCAAGTTCAATCAGAGAGCAGTTGGTTTGCTCCATAACAGATGTGCCACCATTGCACCAGTTGGTACATTTGACCTTGTCGGACAGCCATAGAGCTTGTGGGGTCCACTGCTGGTTACACTGTTGATGACTTTTCTCCCTTAATAGGCTGCATAGGTCTTTTCTGAATCCTGAAAGCTGGTCAATGGGGCGATGATTTTCAGCTTATATCTAGCTTGGTTTCTCAGGGCGTTATCATTTTGGTAGTATCCTGCAATATTTTGGGGGCATTAGGGGCTCCCTGGCCAACAACTGTTTGGAAAGTATCCTACCCCTGGTACTGAAATTTTTCTAATTACAATCTGTGGCTTCCAGGCACAACATTATCAACCTCTGCAAGATACTTCTGTTCAAACACTTTTTTTTAAAACACACTGTATTATTAGCTAGTGAAGAAGTAGATTTCTATATGGCTTATTCATAAATCTTGAATTTTGAGAGCTGGGCGTGGTAGCGCACGCCTTTAATCCCAGCACTTGGGAGGCAGAGGTAGGAGGATCGCCACCCTGAGACTACATAGTGAATTCCAGGTCAGCCTGGACTAGAGTGAGACCCTACCTCGAAAAACCAAAAAAAAATTTATTTTTTTTGATTAACCCTCCTCCCATGCCCTCTTCTCCATCAGTTTTCCTTAGATCATTCTCCCCCTCTCCAGTATTCTCTGCCCCTCTACTTACATCTCTGCTATTTCCTCCCCCTAAGTCTTCCCCTTTCTTCCTTCTCTCATAGCCCCTTTCTAGCTTCTTGGTCTCTTACTATGATGTCACATCTTTAAGGCTTTTAAGAGGTTTACTCTTTCTCTTTTGTAGGAGATAACGTGAATAGGATACTCTTATGCTACCTACATAGAATTCATAGGGGGTTTATGAGCTTACTAAGATAATTGTGCCCTAGCTTGCTGAGGGAGTCCCCCCCCTTGCTTTTTCTTCTACTTCTTTTGAGATTGGTTCTCCTATGTACTCCAATTTGGCTTTCAATTTATAATTCCTCCTGTCTCAGCTTCCTAAGTACTGAGATTACACACAAATACCACCATACCTAGATAAACCTGTCTCATTTCAGTTGTTTATAACTATGGAGGAGTAAAGATCTAGAGTTTAAGTTTAGCCCACTGTAGCAGCACACACATGTAATCCCAGCACTCAAGAGGTTGAGGCAGAAGGATTGTGAGTGTCAGGTCGCCCTAGGCTATAGTGAGATTCTGTCTCAGAAATCAAAGCCAATACCAAACCAACCAAAACAAAACCAAGCAAAACCAAACCAAACCAAAACAACAAAAAAGAACGTTGTCAGTTTAGGTTTTTTTCCCTAAATATCCATAAAATTTTTGTCATATTCCTGTTATTAAAATGCTTTGAATTTATTGAATAAACGTTGAAGGCCAAATGAGATATTAGATAGTAGAGGCTAGGCGAGGAATGTGGGTCTCTGCTGGCACTTTTCCTTTTTGTTCCACTTTTTCCTTTTTGTTTTTTTCCTGGCAGGCTCTCACTCTAGCCCAGGTTGGCCTGGAACTCACTCTGTAGTCCCAGGCTGGCCTCAAACTCACAGCATTCCTTTTGCCTCTGTCTCCTGAGTGCTGGGATTAAAGGTGTGTGCTATCACGCTCAGCTGGTCTAACTTTTTTATTTATTTATTTATTTTTGTTTTTTTCTACTTTTTTTCTTTGTTTTATTCATTTTCAAGCAGAGAGAGAGAGAGAGAGAGAGAGAGAGAGAGAGAGAGAGAGAGAGAGAGAGAGAGAGAGAGAGCTGGCCTAACTTTTAAGAGCAGAGCATCTGGGGCAAAATGGGAAATTTGTTGAGGATATTAAAAAATTGGTAAAGATTATAGAATTTTTATAAAGATTAGCAGTTGGATTCTTCACTGATTGTCTTTAAATCCACAGTGCCATAATCATCTCTGGAGGACCTAATTCTGTGTATGCAGAAGATGCCCCCTGGTTTGATCCAGCAATATTCACGATTGGCAAGCCTGTTCTTGGAATTTGTTATGGCATGCAGGTACACTTGCAAGTTTGTTTTGAGAATCGACTTAGCATTTTTTTTTTTTGATTTAAACTGTGATAGTATCTGTCTCTTTAGGATGAAATAATCCGTGCATATCACTACAGTGTACTAACTCTATACTAGTATGATGTAGCTGCTCTTACAAGGAACCTGTTTACAGAAAAATAAGTGACTCCTTTGGTAATAAATCATTGTCTTTATTTTAAACAATAAGGTTTCTGTTTCACCTCCTCATTATCATTTGGTATTATAAGTATTCTACATTTGGGCATTCTAGCTTACTTTAATTTAAGAAGTGTAGATTTGCCAGACAAGTAAGAATGTCATTGAATAAGATGATAGGTAATACTGATTCAGTAACATGTTAAATGGTCACTTATCAAAGTATAATTTTAGTAAAATCAAGGAGATAGGACTATAGGTACATTTACAAATAAGTGGCCTGAAGAGATGGCTCAGTGGTTAAAGGCATGTGCTTGGAAAGCCTGATAACTCCAGGTTTGATTCCCCAGCTCCACATAAAATCAGATGTAAAACGGGTGCATGCATCTCTTTACTTGCAGTGGCAGGAAGCCCTGGCGTGCCCACTCTCTTTCTCTCTCTGCTTCTTTCTCAAATAAGTAAAAATTAAAAATAAGTTATCAGGGCTGGGGAGATGGCACAGCATTTAAAGATGCTCACTTGCAAAGGTTGCCAGCTCAGGTTCGATTGCTCAGTGTCTGCCTAAAGCCAGACACAAAAGTAGCACATGCATCTGGAATTTGTTTGCAGATGCAAGAGGCCCTTGTGTGCTCCCCCCCACCCCTGCCACACACCTGCAGAAAAGAAAAGAAAAAAGAGTAATCTATCATGGTAGTAATCAAAATGATTCCTTTCAAAACAATATATATTTTCTTTTTTTAGAAAAGAATATATATTTCAAGAAGAAAGAGAAGAGAGACAGACAAAGGAAATGGGCATGCCAGGGCCTCCAGCCACTGCAAATAGACTCCAGGTGCATGTGCCACTTTGTGCATCTGGGTACTGGGGAATCAAAACTCAAACTAAGATCATTAGGCTTTTCAGGCAAACCCCTTAACTGCTGAGTCATCTCTCCAGCCCTGATAACTTTTAACAGCATCTTATTTGACTGGATCATCTGGAAATGGAGCTAGGAAATATCCTGAGTAATGCATTATTAGTTGACATATTACAGTGTTGTGGCCTGCCCCCAGCTCTTGCTGAGAATCTTGCTGAATAGCACCCGTTGTCCACAAACTGGTGATCCTCCTGCCTTAGCCTCTTGAGTGCTATAACTAACTTATTTACTTATTGTTTTTTCGAGGTAGGGTCTCACTGTAGCCCAGGTTGATCTGAAACTCACAGTGATCCTCCTACTTCTGCGTCCTGAATGCTGGGATTAAAGGCATGCACTATCATGCCCAGCAACATACTTTCTTTTTATTTATTTTTTATTTATTTATTTTTATTTTTAATATTTTATTCATTTTCAAGCAGAGAGAGAGAGCAGGTTAAGAATAGAAATGGGATTAATCTAATTGGGAAACTCTAATTGACAAAAATGGAATTGGTATTAAGATACCATATTTAAAATGTTTTCATGATAATTCTAATCATCTCTGATTGACTATTGAGAACTTTCAGAATGTTGTATGTTGGTTTAATACTGAAGAGGATGCATCCATTTCTCCCAGTGATTTGGTCAATTCTCAGGTTAAGGATAATTTGAAATTTTAATAAGTGGTTTACACAGAGAAAACTTTGGCTTTAGATTTTTTTTTTTTTTTTTTGAGGCAGGGTTTCTAGCTCAGTCTGATCTGGAACTCACTCTGTATCTTCAGGTTGGCTTCAAACTCATGGTGATCCTCCTACCTCAACTTCCCTAATGCTAGGATTAGTACCACCACACCCATCTTGGAAGTTTTTTTCTAAATCAGTCTGTGCTTTAATATGAATATTGCACAGAAAGAAGTGTTCCAAATGGAGAAAGTGAATCAATATGTCCTTTAGCTGGCTCTGTCACTTTTAGTGAAGGCTGGGAATATAAATCAGTGTTCATGTTTAGAATTGTCGAATATTTTTGCTCCTGTTCGTGACACAGGAATATACTGTTAAAAAGAAACTGGCCAGTGAAGTGGTTATACCAAATACGGTTTCTTATAATTAAGATTTTCTGCTTTGATTTAGAGAAATACTGGTCACATGTAAAATGTTGGGCATGCTGTCATACATGTAGGAAGATTGCCATGAGTTCAAGGTCAAACTGGGCTGCAGAGTGAGTCCAGGTCACCCTGGGCTAGTGAGACCCTGCTTCAGAATTAAATGTATGTACAATGTAAAATCTATCGTGTTTTTATAGGCAACAAATACGGTTAATTTTCTGAAAAACACATATATGAATTTGATGGAAAGTGATTTTTTTAAATTTAGTAATCTTAAACGAGCCTGGATCCTGACTAAATTAAATATTGGAAATTGGCTGACTGCTTTTTTCAATATGTTGTCCTAACATGTAACATGCTTACAAAATGTATTATTCTCCCTTGCCAGAGTTGTTGGCCATAGAGCCCAACCTATAATTAAATTAAATGGTCATTAGCATACTGAGAGAAATTATAGCATTACAGAAGGGACTTAAGGTTTTTCTTTTTGTTTGTTTGTTTGTTTTGTTTTTTAAGTAGGTTCTTACTTTAGCCCAGGCTGGCCTGGAACTCATGGCTGTCTTCCTTTCCCAGCCTTAAAAGATCCACGTGTAGTGAAACAATCCTGGAAAATGTACTTTCAAGAGACATTGGTTTAAAGCTGAGGATTTATTAGCTCATTTGGTAGAGTGCTTCCCTATTAGGAATGAAGCCTAGGTTTGATCTCCAGCACTCCTGTGGAGGCAGGAGGATCTGAAGTTCAGTCATCTCCAGTTACCTAGCAAGTTTGAGGCTAGCTTGGGCTATAATGAGACCCAACCTCAAAAAATAATGACCCTCCCCCCCCAAAAAAAAGACGCTTGGGTTCATCTGTAGTCCCAGCAGAGGAAGTGAAAGGAGGAATTCAAGGCCAGGTTGGGTACATAATGAGTTCAGAGTCAGCCATGGAACCAAATATTCATTTTCCTTATTATAAAATTTGTATGTTTATTTGTGATTTGTCTTTACTACAAAGTTTGTTTATGAATTTTGTCCCCTTCTAAAAATTTTATTTATTTGCAAGCAAGGAGGGAAGGAGAGGAGAGGAGAGGAGAGGAGAGAGAGAGAGAGAGAGAGAGAGAGAGAGAGAGAGAGAGAGAGAGAGAATATGGATATAGCAGGGTCTCTTGCCACTGCAAACTCCAGGCGTATGTGCCACTTTGTGCATCTGGTTTACATGGGCAATGGGGAATGGAACCCAGGTCATCAGGCTTGACAAACAAGCACCTTTAACTACTGAGTCATCTCTTCAGCCCAACTTTTGCTGTTTTTACATTGAGTTGCACATGCACGCACGTGTGTGTGTGTGTGTGTGTGTGTGTGTGTGTGTGTGTGTGTGTGCGCGTGTGCGCGTGCGCGCGCAGATTCCTTTGTGGGGGCTAGAGGTGAACCTCTGTGTCTTCATCTGCTTGTTCACTTAAGATAGAGTCTGGACCTACTGTTTTCAGTTAGACTGGCTGACTAGCAAACCCCAGTGATTCATTCTCTGGTATCTATTCTCCACAGGACTGTGGGTGCTGTGGAATTGAGCTCAGTGTGTCAGTCCCTCTCAGGCCCCCATGCTTGTGCAGCAAGTGCTTATACTAGCTGAGCATTCACAGCCACTTGTTTCTCCCCCCCCCCCCCCCAATAGGGTCTCACTCTAGCCCAGGCTGACCTGGAATTCACTCTAGTCCCAGCTAGGAACTCAGTCATACTCCTACCTCTGCCTCCCAAGTGCCGGCAAAGTGAGTTCTTTATTACAGGTATCCTCTCCACACACATATTTAACCTTGTTTCTTAACACTTTGCACCTTCATCCTTTTAACTGTTTTCTAATTATGAACTACAGCATATGGGAGGTAGAGGTGCATATGAGGTTTATTGAGGATGAAGAAAGCATTCATTGTTTAAAAATATTTTATTTGCAAGCAGATTCAAAAGGATGGAGGGAGGAAAAGAGAAAGAGAGTATGGGTGTGCCAGGGCCTCTTGCCACTGCAAACAAACTCAAGACACAGGAGCCACTTTGTGCATCTTCTTTACATGAGCACTGGGGATTTGAACCCAGGCTGTCAGGCTTTGCAAGCAAGTTCCTTTAACCACTGAGACATCTCTCCAGCTCCAGCATACATTTTTCATTCAGCAAATTTAAATGATGGCATTAGGCCACCTGCTTTGCCCTGCCCCTTAGGCTGTAAAGAAATCTAAATGACCTGGGGGGGGGGAGAAGAACATAGTCTATTTTGGTAACCATACAAGTTATTCATTAGAGAATGAAGAGAAAGAGATAAGAAGTGAAATCTGAGCCAGGCGTGGTGGTGCACACCTTTAATCCCAGCACTCGGGAGGCAGAGGTGGGAGTTCAAGGCCACCCTGAGACTACATAGTGAATTCCAGGTCAGCCTGAACTAGAGCTAGACCCTACCTCGAAAAACCAAAAAAAAAAAAAAAAAAAAAAAAAAAAAAAAAAAAAAAAAAAAAAAAAAAAAAAAAAAAAAAAAAAAAAAAAAAAAAAAAAAAAAAAAAAAGTGAAAAAAGAAGTGAAATCAAACATTTAGGTAAGGGCTGTGTAATGACATATCTTGTATTTGATAGAAAAGGCTTGGCTTTTGTCTACAAACCAGGAAATTGGCAAACTATGGTATACTATATCTGGATTAAAAATTTAAAAATTTTTATTTATTTGCAAGAAGAGAGAATGTGAATGAATATGAATATGAATGAATAAGAATATGGGCATGCCAGGGCCTCCAGCCACCGCAAATGAACTCCAGACACATGCACCACCTTGTGCATCTGGCTTTTTTCAGGTCCTTCTGTTTTGCAGTCAAATAAATGCCTTAACCATTAAGCCATCTCTTCAGCCCAGTAAAAGTATTTTAATTAAAAAAAAGTCTTCTGTCATCCTAACATGCTCACACTGAAGGTGAGATGGGAGCTAGAGACAGGTGAGTATCCTGGAAGCTTATTCAATCATAGCCAAGAACAGCAGAGTTTGAATCTAGAGTGAAGATACCTCAAATGAGGTGGAGAGATGAGGACTCACTGGAATATTGTTCTTCAACCTCCACATGCATACTGTGACACATGCATGCCTGCACACACACAAATAAAAACGACAAGATTGAACATGTATTTAGCCATCTTTGCCTCTGTTTGTCTGGGTTAGCCTGCATCATCATCTAGGTTGTTAGGGCAGATAGGACTTTTGTTGTGAACCAGACACACTGAGCTGAATTGGAGTGATCGTAACAATACAGATTCAGTATGTCACAAAGAGTGTTGGGGCATACATATGTAATGAAAAGATTAAACTAGGGAGGGGCTAGAATGAAGAGACTATTTGAAATAGAGTACAGAATATGGGACTTGACCAGATGAGTTCATTGAAAGCACAGCCTTTTGCAGGTTTTCAGACTCTTCCTTTGAGACCCAAGGTTAAATAATGACTTGGAGGTATTTGTGTTTTTCTGAATTCCTCTTTCAGCACCACAGTTCTTGTCTTCTATAGCTCTCTCTCTTTTTTTTCAGATGCTTTTATGCTCTGACTTCAGTATTAAACAAATTTTTGTTTTAATAAGTTAAAGTATATGAAATAGAAAATATGACAGTGTTTAGCAGAAATACCTCAGTTCACAATCACAACCAAATTTGTTATATAATCATATCTCTTAATAACTTCTTATGCAATAATGGCAAGTTATTTACATTTAACACATTTCATTTAGTTGTCTGCTTGTTTGTCTTTATGGTATAAATATAACAGGTACTCTGCAAGCATGGGTTATAAATAATTTCAGCATAATTAAATGATTTTATACTAACAAATTAATTTTGTCTTTCAACAGATGATGAATAAAGTATTTGGAGGTACTGTGCACAAAAAAAGTGTTAGAGAAGATGGAGTCTTCAACATTAGTGTGGATAATACATGCTCATTATTCAGGTATTATACTTCTAAATGAATAAGAATAGTAATAGATGTCTCTGACTCAGAAAATTAAGGCCCCAGCAGTAGCCACACAAGTGTACATGTCCTATTTACCTTCAGTTGAGTGTCCAGAAAGTGCTCATTAATAATGATGCTCATTAGGAACATGTAAGGAACCTGTGAAATAGATTGAAAACACCCGTGTAATTTTATGATGCCAATTTTTTGTACGCGTGCATGTGTATATGTATGTTTGTATGTATGCGGGTGCATGCATTTGTAATTGCTCTTGTTTTCCTGAGCCCAGAGCTCACTGATTGGGCTGTTCAAGTTAGCCAGTAAGCTCCTGGGGATCCACTTGGCTCCACCTCCCCAGAGCTGGGATTATAAATGCATGCTTCCATGGCCAACCCTTTTCATGGTTGCTGATATCCGAACTTGGGCCTTCATGCTTGTACAACAAGCACTTTATTGACTGAAACATCACCCCAGCTCTAATTCTTTTTTTTTTTTTTTTTTTTTTTGGTTTTTCGAGCTAGGGTCTCACTCTAGTTCAGGCTGACCTGGAATTCACTATGGAGTCTCAGGGTAGCCTTGAACTCACGGTGATCCTCCTACCTCTGCCTCCCGAGTGCTGGGATTAAAGGCTTGCGCCACCACGCCCGGCTTGTCTTTTTGTTTTTATTGAGACAGTTTTGCTGGGTACCCCAAGGTGACCTCAAACTACTGATCCTCTTGCTTCAGCCTTCCAAGTGCTGGGATTGGTGGTTGCGTACCACCATTCCAGGCTTAGTTTTTCCTTGTAGGTGAAATATGATTTTTATGATTTTATACATTAGTGTGCTAGATGTGAAAAATGAGTAGTGCTTTAAACTGTCTCGCATCTGTTATACCCATGTATGCACCTCCTTCTGCTGAGCCGTCTCCCTAGCTCAGCCTAGGCCACCATGAGCCTACAATGTAGACCAGGTTTGTCCTTGCACTCATGGTGATCTGTCCGCCTCCTGAATGTATTTGTTATTTATTAGGGACACACACACACACACACACACACACACACACACACACACACACACACACACAGAGTGGGGGAAGAGAATGGGTGTGCTAAGGCCTCTTGCCCCACACATGAATTGCAGATGCATATGCCACTTTGTGTGTCTGGTTTTACTGGGGAACCGGACCTGTAATGGCAGGCCAGCAAGCACCTATGCCTTTCTCTAGCCTCCCACATTCTTCTTCTTCTTCTTCTTCTTCTTCTTCTTCTTCTTCTGCTTCTGCTTCTGCTTCTGCTTCTGCTTCTGCTTCTGCTTCTGCTTCTGCTTCTGCTTCTGCTTCTGCTTCTGCTTCTTCTGTTTCTCCTTCTCCT